>ML851209.1:19010-31301 GCA_009831015.1 Picea engelmannii
GTCATACCGCTAAATACTTATGAACATAATGGGCCGGCTCGTGATGAGACCTCCCATCCTCTTGGTTAGGTCTTGCATTTATTTATTTCGTTTTTTCTTAGGGTCCCTTAGTTTCTTATCGAGAGGCTTTTTATTGCCTTCTCAGGGATCCCCTGGGCGACGCATCTCTAGGTTTTCATTTTCCTATGGCTTTTATCTTTTACCAGCTGCTTTTACCTCCTGGGCCTTTAGCCCCTTCTTCCCACAAGACAAGATGTACCCTGGAAGGTCATCCTAATGGCCAGACTAGAGGAATGGGATGGATGAGTGGGATATAATGATGGAAAAGTGATAAGATGGTGGGAGCGGACGATGGCTCTGCAAATCCCCCTTGGTGGCTAACCAAAACCCATGAATACCGGATTGCTAAGTTTCCCCATCAATCACCCCAACAATGGTCAAGAGGATTAGTGTAAGATCCAAGGAGTCATCCGAAATGAAAGGAACCAAATGCATACATAAGAAGGTTATAACGATCAAATATGACACATACCATGATACCTCGGACCAATTACCTCATGGAGCAAGAGTCCTCTCTGATGCAAGTCCAGGCCGGTATTGATGGAAGCTGGTACTGCTGACAGGACAAAGTTGGCTGAGAAGAAGAAAGATGGGCCCTCCAGGGCCATGCTTAAGTCACTCCTTCTCTCGGTACTCCATGTCTAGGACCATGTGGGCCTCGAGACATGATCTCCTAGTTATCCCTAGATATCGAGGATAACAGGGCCTACTGGACATGGCATAAACGTGATGACTCAGTGTCACGAAGTCGAAAGTACCCATAAGGGAAGAATACATTCCGACACTGATATTCTCAGTTGCCAGCTGAGAATTGTCGATTGCAGGGATCGATGGTCCAATAGATGCATTAGGACTAGAGTACACAAAGGATAACTGGTCAATCATCACAATATTCCCTTCATGAGGAAAACAATGAGTACAGAAGATGGACGATACGACGACGACCATAGCATAGGTCCAATTGCGTCATAGTAACAAGTTATAATCAAGAGGCGCATCAACTACCTCTACTGTCTTCCCACCTAACTGGACCGAAAAGGCAGGAAGAATACCGTGAGGGCGGAAGGAATGACCGTCAAAAGCAGTCATGTTCAATGACTTGGAAAGAGTCGGAGAACCGAGAGCTTTCCAACAGATCAGGTACATCACACATGTAGCAGCGCCTTCATCAACAACTGCACATTTGATGGTATACTTTGAGTACTCCACGTGGATTTTAAAAGCCACACGATAAGGCAAGCGAGGCTTCACATCTATGACATCAAACTTGATAACTTTTGAGCCACTGGGTTCTAGAGCTCCTAAAGCAGATAGTAAGGCATTCCTCTGTGAAGGACACGTTTGGAGTACCTCCAAATTCGACATCGCACAAGGGGTTTGACCCAGATCCTCAACAATAGAGTAGTTATGGGCGGCTCTAGCATTTGGATTATGGGTAGAGCACTTAAGTACTCCTTTCGGAAGATGAGGCGGTGGCTCTGGTTTTTCAATCTGTAAAGTTGTCTCCGGAGGAGGAGGAGATTCTAGACCAGGAATAGCTTGTGAAGAGCTATAATCTCGAGATTGAGTGGCTACATTAACCTTCGCATCGACCATATTGATACACAAATGGTCATTGTCTTGCAATGATAGGTTTTGACTCCCACCAGCCGCATTTCCGGCATTTGAGGAACTTGAGGTCATGTGTTGATTATGTTGGATTGGATTTGTCAGCAAGATGGGCGGTAGAGATAATAGCCTCGCAAATTTAACAAAGTTTGGGGCATAAATGGGAAAGGTAATCATCTGTGCAAAGCTTACAAGGAAACTTCACCTTACATCTTTCTCATTTGCCCTCTCCAACATTATTATTCGTCTTCTCATTATTACCATTGTCCTTCGGTTTATTACCGTTTTTCCCACCCTTATGATTATTATGTCATTTCCTCTTATTCTCGCATGGTTGTTGGTTACCATTTGGGTTGGCCAACTATTGCACGGAGTGTACATCCGCCAACTGAGTGGGGTTGCAAGACATAGATGAAGTTGGCCCTCCTGCATATTGGTTTAGAGACAAATCTTTTGGATGGCTTATCACCGAGTCTGCAGACTTTACATTGGCAGTACCTACGATGTCATCGGCATGAGGTTCGGGCTTTTGTCTAGGGTCGTAAGTTGACTGCGGTGCATCTGGAAGAAGCTGGTATAACATCCCAGACTGAGCATAAAACAAGTCTAACTCCTGAGCTCTAAAGATCGCTTCTTCCTCAATGGTAACCCCAGAAGTAGCAATGTCCTTCGAGATAGGAGCATGAAAAGACTTAAGGAACCATTCTAAAAGAAAGGCCGGGGTATAGGGGTCTTAATCAACCTCTTCCGTCTACGCCACTCTTGGATATGATCTGAGATATGAGTGGTGGTGTTCTGGTGAAAAGTTGACAGAAGTTTTAGACCAGCATCGTAACGAATGGGCAACTAGAAGTGTTCAAGGAAGACCGACACCAACTAACTAAAAGTCCCATACGCCCCCCTAGGTAGCTCAATATACCATTTTGCAGCAACTCTGATGAGGGTGCATTGAAATAATCTTAATCGAATAGAATTGTCATTAAGGGAATTCAATGAGCACCAAAGGTGAAAGGTAGTGACGTGATCACTAGGATCCTCTCCATTATTAACTTCGAACTTCGAGATGTCCAAAGGAAGCTTGGTAGGGATGGGGGGCCATGTAAGATCATGACTCACAGGGTCGTTCATTAACTTAGACAAATCTGACAGATTAAGCGTGGCCAAAAAAGGGAGACAGGGTTGCGGCGTCTGGCCCTAAGTTCTGGAGAAAGATTCTGCTTGAGGGACTGCAACCCATCTAGGGTTTTGGTAAGCACCATGGCCATCTCCGGGATTATAAGGCTCTCCTCCGAGCTGATTCATAAAATATTGGTTGGGCATCATCCTAGTAGGAATGTTCTGTTGAGGGTTATAAAAATTGCCCCCAACCGGATTGGATCCAGGTTGGGGGTTGCCCAAAGCGTGAAATTGACCTCCTCAAGGTTTGAATCTTGAGGATGGAGGTGGATTCGCCATGCCAAACGTACTGGTCGAAATTGGCACCGAGGAGGTAGTGGTGTAGGACAGAACTTGAGCAGAACCTTGTCCGTCAGGTTGGTTGTTCCACCCAAAAGCAAGACGATTGGAACCGGGTTTAAAGGCAGGAATGCCTCCCATATTAGGATTCGTTGGATGGGTTTGAGACCCACCAAATGAAAACAGAGTGTACAGAGGTGTAGTGCCCCCAAGCCCAATGCTAACATTAGTGCCAACAACTGGGATGGCGTTTGAAAACTGCAAAGTAAAGTTGATCATACCATAAGAAAAGGGACTAGAAGCCATAGGGATGGACTAAACATTATAGCTTGGTGAGTGACCAAGAGACCCAAAAGGGTTCGAGGCGGTAGCTTGAGCATTCACTATAGGCTGAGCCATAGTAATGATAGGTTCCTCCGGCACTACAACCATTGTGGTTGCAGGAGTCGAAGGGGTGCCATTAACTATAGTGGGTGTGGGAGTCGAAGGGCTCCCAGTGTTCTGAAGACTAGGTTCAGTACTCATCCTTGTAGAATCACAAGTCTGAACGGTGGATGTGTGTGTACCACTCCTAATAACTCTACACCTTTTAGAAGGCAAAGACTCGAAATCTGGTGGTAACTGTAACAAGTGACGGGACCGACGGGGAGGCTGGTCCAACTCCACGATAACTCAAGACTCTAAAGATACAAAATATATCCTAAGGCCAAGTAGTAATCAAAGAGCACACCAAAAGTCAAATGGCCAGTATGCATGCAAACGGGGTAAAGTGGCTGAGAGTGGCCTCCCTCCCTAAAGAAGGTATGTCTCGACCAAGAGGTGCCTGAGACTCCCTGCTAAAGATCGGAGGTAACAGAATCAATTATAAGGGCCCTCATGAGATTAACAACCAGTCGGTCAGATCCCCCAGGAGAGGTAATCCTCCATAAAGGTTGTGTGCTGTCCGACCCTTATCTGACCCAGGATACCTGCAGAATAACCCCTGCAAGTAACCTATGAGACACCTAAGTCAAGCAACTAATAAACCACTGTAAAACTGATGCACAGGTGAACAGTCGTAAGTCAGGTCCACCATATGGGCAGGGTAGCAAAGCCTGAAACCTTGAAAGTACCGCCTCTCACGGAGGTAAAGGCACTAGAAAGATCCCTAGATACGAATAGATCCCCAGAAATATCTCTGATGCTAGGAAGGTATTAGGGGGATATCCCTTCAACCGACTTCACGCAACCTCATGATTAACTCCGGTGTGAGCGGAGCCTCCTGATATTACCAATTATATAATGGATTTCTCCACTCCCTGTCTCGGACACATATGTTGATTTAATTTCCTTGGAGAAGTTTACTCACAAAAATCCTATTCCAAGGCAGTAAATCCTAAGCTAGTTTGTGTAGCCTAGAAAACAAAATCGTGACTAATCAATTTTCAAATTATAGCATTAATTTTAGTGGCCATGATTACTAAAAAATGAATGGTAGTGAAACTCATGATGTTATGACTCTGCAAGAAAAGTAAATATGAAAATAATGCAAAGTCCTAACCTTAACTTTCAATGAATGATATGCTTCTAAAAACCAATGAAATTTTCAATTTCAACTCTGCAATTCAGAAGTAAAAATGCAATCTTTCATGACATGCACTAAGCTAATGACAAGGACTAAAAAAGACCAAAATGCCAAGCAATGCAAAATGCCTATTTTTTGTATTTTCAATATAATAAAAATTAAAATGCATGGACTGCAAAGCAACTTGATATATAAACTCTACTGTGTATAGAAAGTGATAACTCAAGCATGATGCCAAGCAACAAAACACCCAGCTCAATGTACAAGGACAATCAAAATGAAAAGATGATGAGAAAGACTCCGCCTAGAAATTTAACCAAAGATAGGTTTCCTGTCATCCCACAAGCACTTAACAGGCACTACCGAGACCCAAGATGGATCAGCAAACATCAAATCCCACCCAACAACCACCTGACCAAGAAAACAAGCCAGGAAAATGGATGTATGCGACTGTTTGGGCAAACAGAGCGTATATACGCAGCTTGTAGAGGGACAACCTACGTATGTACACGACTATCAGGGGAAAAAGTGCATATATGTTTCAAAACGAGGTCAGGCAAGGGAAGGTTGAAAACTCAGACCCATAGTGAACAAAGGTTGTCAAGAAATGATGCGACAAGAAACATAATAGAAATAAGAGCAATCTAAGGATAAAAGTACTCCAATCCCTAAGAAATAAGATTCAATCCCCAGTATGGTCGCCAATTCTGTTACAAGGAAAAATCTTTCTATTGCTAGGGTAAACCACAACAGACGGAAATGACTACAGAAATCAACTCTCTTCTCAAGTATGCTATGAAAACAAATATGCTAGCAAGAAAAGATAAAAGGCCTACCTCGTCTAGATGTTCGACGAAGTCCACCGTTGAGTGCTTGACCCAAAGCAATATACCTGCAACTAGTCCTCAGCAACCAAGCAAAGCAAGCATATGGTGATATTATGTATGTTAGCACATTCAATAGTATAATCCATTAATAAACAAGACAAATACGCCCATGGAATAATAATTCAATATATTTGCAAGATATCAATTGGACGGGAAAAGAGTATTTCTATTAATATATGATCAACAGAAATGAAAATTTTATAGACTTCCGTGTCATCACGGTTCGGAACCGAGAAACTAAGTTCCTTCCAGCTGGGCCTCCATCACTTCAATCCTCCACCAAAGGCAAGCTCATAAGAGAGAAACAATGAGGTTCTCAATCATTAAGGGACGAGCTTGGGGGATGAATACTGTGTTCAAACTTAAAGGACAAAGGGATGTAGACTCAATATGAAGTAAATAATTCCTCCAGAGTAACTTTGCTCTCAAAGTTGAATTCTTTATCCCTTTTCCATAGCTCGAAATTGACCCATTTATAGCCTTCAAAATGGAACTGAAGGGCCGAGTCAGAACGTTTCCCCTATATGGAAGGCCAAGGATCATAGATCTCCTGTCGTAACATGGAAACCTGACATTAATTTTCATTTTCTAGCACAAATCCCGATGTACGCAGGCTGTAGTGGAGCAACCTGCGTATACACATGTTGTATACTATGCAAGATGCATACATGTGGAAAAATATTTGTTTTTAGCTCTGGATCTTACAGACAGGGATGATCAGTTTGCATGGGGAAATGCAAAAAGGCCTTCTGGGCAAGTTGCATGGGGTGAGGCAAATCTTGCTATAACATTGCAGAAAGTAAAGAGAGATGCAACAAATGGAAGAATGGACTCTCTCAGATGGAGGGAGTTGATCAAAGAATTCCAAAAGAACAACATGCATATTGCTCATTTAGGCATGAAGCTGGGATTAGGAGAGTGTTAATCCCCAACCATATGATCCATTGAAGAATCTGTAAGGACTATGAAGTATCTATCCATGCTCTTCATTGGAATTAGCAGCCATGATAAGAAACACGTGTTCAGTTTGACTCTAGAAGAAGTCTTCTTCGAAAAGAAGCCTTGAATGTCCTTGGTTTTCCATATACATTTATGTTCCTATGATGGAAGGTTGGAGCCTTCAGGAAAGAAGGGAATGCAATCTATAGAAGATTCCATGGACTCCAACATTAAAGAAAAACATGAGGAAGAACATGGAGATTCCAAGAAAAAAAGAAAAAGTGAGAACAACCAATTGAACCAGTTTGAATCCACTAGAAGCAGTCAAGAAGAAGGAATGGAAGGAAGTTGTGATGAAGAAAAATGTATGTGAGAAATTGTGAAATAGACTTGAGCATTGATAGATACAAGGAAAGACTCAGGGCTAGAGGGTTCTCCCAGAAGGAGGGAGAAGACTATTATGATAGCTTGTTCCAGTAACCAGACATACCTCTACCTGAGCCATTATATCTCCTGCAGTATCCATGGGTTGGAGTTTACATCAAATGAATGTAAAGACTTTTCTTCTCAATAGAGTAATTGAAGAAGAAGCATATGTAAAGAAACCTCAAGGTTTTGAGGTATACTAGAAAGAAACCCTTGTATGTAGATGGAAGAAGACCTTGTATGGATTCAAGAAAACTTGGTGTAGAACCTCTCATGTACAACAGAAGCATGGTGAAAACTTCCTATGACAGAGGAAGTATATTGAAATGGTTCTTCAGAAGTCTGAAATGATGGATTGCAAATCCATGGAAAATTCCCATGATGACAGATCTGAAGAAGTTGAGAGACTCTAATTCAATAGACCCGTCTTTGTATTGACAATTGATTGGCTTGTTAATGTATTTGGAGAATACTTAGCCGGATATTTATTTTGTGGGATGTTTAAGTTATGATATACAGCTGCATGGATTTATCGATTCAAATTGGGCAAGGAATGCAGATGACAGAAGAAGTGCTACTTGGATATGTTTCAGTTTGAGCTTTGCCACGATGTCATGGGCTAACAAGAAACATAAGTTTGTTGCACTCAGAACTGCAAAAGCAAAGTATATTGCAGCTTGTGATGCTTGTACAGAAGTGGTGTGGCTCCATAAGTTGGTTTCTGGATTGTCTGATCAAGTGTTGAATTTGACCGTGATATATTGTGATGATCAGAACTATATGAAGCTTTCAGAGAACCCGGTGTTCCATGATAGGTCGAAGCACATTGAGATCAAGCATTATATTCTCTGTGATAAAGTTCAGAGTGGAGAAGTGGTTCTCCAGTATATCTCCACAGATGAGCACATAGCAGATATTTTGGTAAAGCCTCTATCCAAGATGAAAAGTTTGCGTACATAAGGACAAGTTGGGGCTCGTGGAGACGACTTCCTTATTGAAAAAGGAAGTGATTACTCCCAGGTTGGGAGGGAGAATATGTTATTGATTTATTGACAATCATTTTCCAGTTCGAAAATGGTCTAGTTTGGGCAGTTTCTTTCCAGTTCGGAAAGTGGTTCAATATTTCTGACGGATAGTCATTTTTGTAATGAAAAATGGTCCGATAGATTGTTGGTGTACCATAGGCATCGATTCCCCTTGTGGCCAGTGTGGGGGAATGGCCTAGAATAGTCATTCTTCTTGGCAGTCATTCTGTGTAGTGGTCAAGTAGAATGGTCCGCCTCACTAGGCAGTCATTCTTTCAAAGTTCACAGTTGTGAGAAGTTTCGAAGAATGGTCCATTTTGGAGGTTGGTGCAGGACAATCATTTCCATAGGAAATTGTCTGGACAATCATTCCCTATAACAGACTCATTCTCTCCAGGTTTCACTTTGACTAGTGCCAGAGAAATGGACCAGTTAGGTGAATGGTCTAGGTTAAGCAATCAAGGACAGGCATTCCCTAGGGTAGATTCATTCTCTTCAGGTTGCACTATTATTAGTGTCGGAGGAATGGCCTAGTTAGGTGAATGGTCCAAGCTTAGAAATTGGGGACAATTATTCTTCTATGCTTGGGAAGAATAGTCCAGATATCCCATGGTTGATGTTTTACTTTCTTAGGGAAGATGTGAGTGGAAGAATGGCCCAGATGACTCAGTTTGTATCGTGATATTGTTTATGCATGTTGATATCAGATGATATGATTGATTGTATGTCTCTGGAAAGTAGTTGTATACTACTATGATGGATGTGATCCACTGATATTGATTATGTGTCATTGGTTGGTAGTCGTGTGCTACTAGGAGTGGTTGTGTACCACTCGGTAGTAGTTGTGTACTACTATGGATAGACATAGTTGTGTTCTATTGGATGACATTGTTCTGATTTCCATGGAGACTACCGCTATTGGTCGAGATGATTTCCAGCTAGATGGATAGTCATTTTGCTGATGGACAGACATTCTCCATTTGGAGAATGGTCCAAGTTGATAGATTGTTGATGTACTATGGACAACTATTCTTCTAGGACATATGCTCGGATTAGAAGAATGGTATGTCTCCCTGAGTTCACAATAGTGACCGGAGTGGAGAGATTGGTACAAGATAGACATTTTCCCTGAGTTCACAGTAGTGGCCAGAGGGAAAATGGTCCAAGACCGTCATTCTTCTAGGACGTATGTCCAGATTAGAAGAATAGTCATTGTAGCCCATGGCGTGGTTTCTAGCATCTATTAGAACATTTATTCTTCTAGAACATATGTTTGGATTAGAATAATGATCCTTGTATCACTTTGTGGAGTGAGTGACCTTTTCAGCATCAAGCCCGATTACTCAGATGGAGTATGGCTTCGAGAGATGATGCAGTTGATGCTATCAGATGATACTGATAGTGATGATGTGTCTCGTGAGTTGATCTACGTGGCTATGATGATGGTACGAGTTGAATGGTCTGTTTGTGCTCAAGACCATTACCTTTAATACCTCCCTAGCTAGGAGGGAGTGTTGATATTATGGTAGCTGCGGGAGGTACTAACCTCCACGTGTAACCTTTGACAAGACTAGAATATTCCGGGAAGTATGATAAACCCTAAAACATTGGATAATAACCCTAGAAGACAAGTCGACTCAAGAGAATATATAATATTGAGTTATTAGCCTCTAGAAAGAGAAGTCGACCCAGTCAAGTGAGATAGAGCAATATAAATAGAGGGTGATAGAGCTCATTTGTCACTCTCACTCTCACAACTGCATAAGGACAAGTGGTGTGCAAGTTTGGAGAGGGACTGCAGTTGTAGTTGTTGCAACTGGGATTTTGGATTTTGGTTGGACTTGGTCTCTTGGTTATGGTTTGGACTTTCTGCTTAGTTTCTGGTTATTCTTGCTTGGTGCGCTACCCTTAGAGAAAGGTGCGCTACCTTTGTTGGTTATTGGTCTGCTATCAAAATTATTCTGTCTGTCAAGGTTAAGGTTCTCAGAGGTGGCATTTGTGCCTATGGTTGGGTGGAAATATTGTTATATTTTCTATGGAAAAACGAGCACGTCTCTTTATTTCTAACAACCCAAACCTCTGTTGGGTTTGCCCAGGGCTCCCTGGACTTGATGGGCAGCTCTATTCCTGTCGGCGACCTATTTCCTTGGCGACTGCTAGCTCAATCCCTTCTCCTCTCCTTATTTGCACGACCTCCAACTTCATCTCCCGACGAATGCTATGCATACACTACCTGGTGGATTCCACTCAGCCACACCTTTCCTCCTCTGCAATTGTCTATGTTCGTCGACTTCTAGCCGAATCTTCCTTCGTCAGGTGGCAACTCTACCTCACAAAGGCTTTCTTAGTCATCTCCACCACCTGTTGTCACTATCCTTTCTCCCGTGCGAGATCTCTTCTCCATTGTGGTGGCGGCTACAAATTTCGTGACCCCCAAGTCGCCAATTCCTCTACCGGCTCCTATCGACAGCTGCACCTTGCACGACTTGCTGCCTTTTCTCACGCCCACTGCCTTCGCAGACTACAACCTACTCGCAGCTCTATTTCAGCCCCCACGATAGACAGCTGTAGTGTTTGCAACTTTGTCAGCCGTCGAATTTCCCTTCGTCCGTAGCTACATGGTCGACTTTTCCTTTGGTTGCACCAACTCGACCACAACAACCTCTACTACTGTTGACCTACAGTTGTGGCTCTCGACCGGATCTTTTTCGGGTGGTTGTTCCTACACTTCAACAACCCAAGATCAGTGTCTACTTCACAGGAAGATCTCTTCCTGTCGTACCCATGCGGTTCTCCTAGCACCCAACGCTCCTCGACTTGTCGTGTCACTTCTAGCTCTACAGTTGTCAACTTATATTTATTATTGGTCACCTATTGACTCTGCAGCCTAGGTCTCCTTGCCTCCCGCAATCTCCAGTGCCTATGAGCATGGCCCGATCTGCAACTCGCTCAACCGACTCTCTCACACCAGCGGATCGACTCCTAACATATTTGTAACCAACGACTAGCCTGCGTCGGCTAGCTTGCAGCCTCCTCGTGCCAGCTCCCAGCACTTTCTTGAACTACCTTCAACTTAATTCTCCATGCAGACGCAACTCTACAACATGATATCCTTCATCGGTTTTACTTCTACAACAGCCCGTACCCTGAACGATTGTTTTAATTTTATTTTTTAACCCTGCAACGTCTCGCTGAAGAATCTCGATCTCGTGCAAAACGGTTTCTCCTTCACTCGATAGTAAATTCTGAGCAAAACACATTTACTTAATTAATGCATAGCTAGGTTACTCAATGATAAATTCAATGGAAGCAAAAATCAGAAACCAAACACATTCATTGCACAAGGATATTCGGGTAAATAACCCCTAGAAAAACCCTTGCAAGAAAACCAGATCTCTGATGATTTTATTAAATAAAATCATGGCTCTTGTCCTAGGATAATGGCCCTTCTGAGGAATACACTGCAACAATAGCCTAGCCCTCTTGGATGTTATATCCTTGCTTCATTTCCTCGGCCCCTACCTCGGCACACCTAAGTGCCCCTACCTTGGCACACCTAAGTGCTCAATCATTCTTTGCATACCATCATTGTGTCTCCTCCTCTCACCTAGGTTGTCTTTTATAACCTTGAGTTTACCCAAAGTTCAAAACCCTAGATCTCCTAAAGTGATCTACGACTTAGATCTAATCTTGCGTTCACTTTGGATCTAACCGCTAGGACTTAATTTAATTACTAATGCCAATTACTTTAGCATTTAATTAAATGAAACTCATTTTATTACAAAAGTACATTCACTTAATAAAGTGAATCTCCTAGGATTCTGAGAGGCATTCGGGACGACTTCCACATGCTAGACACAAGCTAATGTGGAAGACATGTCTAATGTTACAACCATCAACACTTTCCCTTGTGGATTCCCCTCTTGTAGGGCCTTGGTCCTCATACCTTATCCCGATCAGGTTATAGATTTTTCTACCCTTAGGGTTCTAATCTCTTGCTCTAATGCTTAAGATAGAAGTGACCAAATCTTAAAAGGGTATTACTTCTTGACCCCATAAGCCCTAATTGGAGAGAGACACTTGTCTTCTCCCACCAACCAGAAAAACCCTAAAAATTGAAAAAAAAAAAAAATTTGCTTTAGAAAGAAATCAAACAGTGAAAAAAAAAACTTTATTTAGATTTATTTCATAGTCTAGTGCAAAGTTAACAATTCATTGCATTTACTAGACTAGCTTATTCAAGGGTTTGTGCTTAATTGTTGATTTCTAACCCTAAGAAGGAAAAACGACCCTATAAAAAGGTGCTTCAAGGATTTATCTAACAATT
>ML851210.1:10236-31301 GCA_009831015.1 Picea engelmannii
TTGGAAAATATTTTTCTTGACATTTCACATGAATTTCCATAGAATACACTAGCTAGATCCAAAAACCAATGACATAACAATTTTGAAATATGGTAATGCACATATAATATATTATCAAGGAAAAAACAAGCTACAAGAAATTTTATTTGAACAAAATTTAAAAGTTAAATGAGTATATGTAAATAAATAAACATACTAACTTTGCAAGTTCAAAATCTGAGCTATGTAGATCAAGAATTAGATTTTTTCAACCGATGGGTGACAGAACAAATAAACAACTCAAACAAAATCCATGGACAATGTCGCAACTATAGAAAATGTGTTGAAAAGTTTCTTAAAGTCAGGTACATATAGATCGATTATCATCGATATAGCGATGAAAATGCATGAGTTGACGCACAAAAAGTCAACTAGCCGTTGCAAGCCACATGTATTAGCAAGTGTGCTGAGATAGTCAATAGTTGTCACTATAGTGACAAACTTTCGTGGCAATAGTGATGATAATTGCGGCCAATTTAATAAAAAAATGAAAAAATTATTAACTTACTACATATTTTTTCGACGAATGTAAGAAACATGGAGAATTTTCGTGGAAAAATCCGCCCATATGTAGTGGTGACTGAAAGTGAGCATGCACACCTGAACGTGGCGTGATAAAAATGATCCTCTGGGGAAAAGTGCAGATGATCTCTCGGAGAATGTGAATGTGTAGATGGTTGGATCAGGATCTCGTGGCTGAGAACGGATCGGAAAACTGAGTCTTTGGGCTCCTGTAACAAAGTGTGGAAGTTGGGAAAAAGGGGATATATATGGATGGTGGGCCCAGAATGCCACCTCATTTGTACCTATCACTATTGTTGAGCTGACGATAGAGCTGTGAGGAGATTTTGAGATTACGGGAGCGTGAGGCTACCGATTTCAGAGTGACGAGGGAAAAGTTAGTGGTCCTATCATCATGTACATTGTGAATTTGGTAGGTTGTAGTTGGGGGTTGTACAGAGGGCCATACATGGGTTTTTAGGAGTAGGGCCCCATAAATGTGCAGGAAAGGGGGTATCCTTCTGGAGAGGCCAATATGTAGGCACCTTTAGAGACGCAATGTTGGATGATGAATGGTCCATGCCATAATGAATCGAATTTCCCATGGTTGAGAGTGTCATGGAAGATATCATAGGCTAACACAAGATCACCTTTGTTGAATGAGAGAAGGTTGACATGGTGGTCGAAGGTGTCTTTGGACCATTTTTTAGCTGCCTCATTGTGTTGTAATGAAGATCGATGATGTTCATCAAGTGACTCTAAGGTCAGCAGGTGCTACTTCATTGGAGCAGTGTCAGGTAAGAGATCTAAGGCGGTGTGTAACGTGAGGATTTTGCACTCGATAGGGAGGGTGGATTTGATCCCATGGATGAGGTGGAATGGTGTAAAACTAGTGGCAGTTTTGACTACCGTGCGATTAGCCCATAATGCGGAAAACAACATATGATGCTAGTTGGTCTTATGTTTGTTAACGGTACGTTGTAGCATGGTTTTGAGGACTTTGTTGACAACCTTGACCTGCCCGTTGGACTGAGAGTAATATGGGGAGGCAAACTCATAGGTGAAGCCTAAATTTGAGGAGAGTTCCGCAAAGATCTCGTTCTCAAATTGTTTACCATCATCGGAAACTAACTGTCATGGGACTCTGAACCGAGTAATGATGTGGTTGAAGAAAAAATGTGTTGTTGTGCCAGCAGTGTTGTTAAATGTTGTCGACTAAGCAAGTTCTGCATGGGGTTGGAATTTTCTACGACCTTGGTAGTTTGAATCAGAATATAATGTCGTAGTTTTTGGACTGCAAGGACAACTGCTAACAAGAGTTTCTCATCGTGATTTATACTTTAGGGGTGGTCTTGAAATATTTTTACTAATTTAGTAAATCACATATTCACACCCATTATATCCTAATTGGATGAGGACTCCTGCTACCAAAACAACCGAGGCAGATAAGTAGAGGATGTAATCATGATCATAGTCTGGGGGACTAATCAAAGGGGCATTGGATAGGGCGGATTTTAAATCATCAAAAGTCATTTGAGCATGTTCGTCCCATTGAAATGGGATATCATGTCGCAGTAGGTGGAGAAAACCATGTGCGCAAGTAGCATAGTCGGGGACAAAGTGACGTAAAAGGTTTACTTTGCCTTGTAGGATTTGTAGTTGGCATAAATTCCTAGGTGGTGGAATTTATGTGATACCTTGGACCTTGAGGGGATCCACAGTGATGTCATGTTGGGAGACAATGAACCTAAGGAGGCACCTGACAGTGATGCAAAATAAACACTTGAGGGGGTTCAAGCGGATATTATATTGGTGACATCATTGAAAAACGATGTGTAGGTCGTCTAAATGTTGGGTTCACTTTTTGGATTGAGTTGTGAGGTCATCCAAATAAGCAAGGATGATGCGAGCAAGATCATGAAAAACATAGGTCATGGTCTGTTGAAATGTAGCATCGACATTTTTGAGTCCAAAAGGCATGACACGATAAGAAAAGGTACCCCAAGGGGTTGTAAAAGTGGTTTTGTACTAATCTGTTGAGTGGATTTGAATTTTATTGTATATGGAGAACCCATCCATAAAGGATAGTGTCTCGTGTCTGACACAATCATTTATTATTTGGTTGTTGAAAGGGGTTGGTAATTTTTCTTTGGGACAAGCGTGGTTAAGGTTGTGAAAGTTGGTGCAATGGGGTAAATGAACCCGACAGCGCATAACTTGTCAATTTCGGCTTTGATAGCCGCAACTTTGGATGGGTGGAGGGGGTGTTTCTTTTGACGAACGGGGGCGACATCCGGCCAGGTGTTGATTCAATGTTCGACTATAGAAGGATCGAGGACAGGCATGTTTGTATATGACCAGGAAAAAATGTCTTGGTATTCCTGAAAGAGAGATTTATAAGCAATGATTTCTTCAGGGGAGCATGTGGGGCCAATGGTGATTTCTTCTATGATGTCAGGTTTAATGGAAATGTCAATTTTGACAGTGGGGGAGATGTTGGCCATGTTTCCTTCCTCAAAAGCATCAGTGGTAGGGATAGGGTTTTTGAACCAGTCGATATTCCCCGAAGGAATAAAATCCTTGGTTTCGATTGTGCACAGGGAGGCTTGGGTAGGAGGGTGAAAGGCCTCTTATGAAAGGAAAAGTGCTCGGTTGTGAGCACATTCCATGGGAAATAGGGGGTAGTGAGTTCCTCCAGGATATCTTCGTCGCAATGGAAAATGAGAGAATACGTGGGATCCTGGGAGGTGGCAGGGGGAACTGTCAATGGGTAAGTGTTATTGTCCTCAAGGGGTGAGGATGGGGAAGGGATATTGTGTATGGGGTGTTATGGCTCACTTGACATAAACCAAATGTCATGATATTTTGGACGGTACCTTGTTCGCTCGAGGACTAATGACAAAATATAACAAATGTATGTAAAGTGAGCCTCCATGGGGAGTGACTAAGAGGGATCTGGTCGAGATGTGTGGCGTATTGTGACTAATTTTTGGCGGAATTGAGTTAGAGTTGGTCAATGATGAGTTTAATGGCCATATTCTAAGCATATGGCACAAGCAAATTTGTTTCGTAACCCTTTATTGCGTGTGGTTGAGGACTTCGTAGTAGCAGTGGATTTACTTGGTGGAGTAGAAAGCAATGGGGTTTCTTTAGGGAGCTCGATAAGATTGCATAACTCGGGAAGAGTAGGACATTTGTTAGTGGGGTATCCTTCTCTTTCCCATAGTGTGCAAGGAGTTTGAGCTCGTGGAGGGAGAAAATATATGGGTTTGTTCTTCCTTCATCTGCCCCCAGTAGTGGTGGTGTTGATGCTAGTTGGGAGTCGGGGTGGTGTGGCAGGAGCTTGTACTAGGATCTGCATCGGTAATCCCTTTGTTTGAGAAGGGAGAGATAGCGTAGGAACCATGTGGGTGGATGGAGATACCATACAGGGATGGAAAGAACCATGTTGGGAAGGGTGAGAGTAGAAGCTACCTAGAATTCTTGGACTCCAGGTGGAGGGTAGAAAAAGGGAATTTGGGTAATGGCTTGGGGGACTGTCTCCCAAACTGGGATTTTCCCTTGGAGGGGGGGGGGGGAATCTAGGACAAGTGATGCAATGGGGTTTTCAGGGAATTCCTAAGGTAATAGTTCTTCGACTGGTGGAATTTCAATGTGGGGAGGGGCCTCAGTGAGAGGAGTAGTGTCTCCGATATCTGTTCCATTAGAAGACAAGACACACACTTGTGCTGAAATAGAAGGGTGTAACAGAGGTGGTGATCTATGATATGCCCCCAACAAGGATGGGTCCTTGAATACTCCAGGACCAACGTCGATGAATGAAAAATCATCTGAGCTGGTGTGGAAAAGAGGGAGGATTTTATCAATGTTGGCGGAATGGTTAGGCTCGTAATGTGTAAGTTGGTCAATGGTGATGATTTTCCCGTTATGGGGGAACATCATCGTACGAAACACAGAAGTAGATATTGCCTTCATTGCATACATGTAGCTACATCCGAACAAGATATTGTAATCAAGTGGGGCGTCGATAACCTCAATGTCAATTAGGATGGTTTTTCCCCCAAGTTTTACAGTGACATTTTGGAAGATCCCTTCAAGGGATGATGGTCGACCGTCATAAGCTCTCAAGGTGATGGCGGACGGTACTAGCTCAGGTGAGTCAAGTTTCTACCATACTACTTTGGACATGATGCATGTGGATGCACTTTCATCAATGATTCATCGATGAGTTGTGATGTTCCAAATCTTAACTGGTATCTGAAAATCTACTAGGGCGGGGAGGTGTGGTTCTTCGCTATCTAGATCAAAGGTGATGAGTCTAGTATCAGCTACGTCGATTTCCCCCAAGGTGGAAAGAAAGGATTCCCGTTGAGATGGAAAAGTTTGGAGGACCTCCAATATAGACATGGTTGTAGGAGATTGTGTTAAGTCATCGACTAGACTGTAATTATGGGTTGCCCTAGCCTGAGGGTTATGTACATTCTATTGTAAAGACATGCAGGGTACACAAGGGTTTGTTTCAGTGTTAGGGTGGGGAATCATCAATGGTTGTCTAGATGTAGTGGGAGATGCTTATGAGGTGGTTGGGGTAGATTTAGGAGGTAGGATATATTGATGATCATGTGTTTGCAAAAGAATCTCTTCTTCATTGGTAAGGAGGATATTGCGATCGTTCGGATTTCCAGGTTGATTGGGACCTGGGTTTTGATATTGCCCCATTTGTGGTGGAGCAAAGTTTACCTCCTATAGGGTATTCATAACACCTTGGTGTGGAATGGGGTTTTACAAAACAAACGAAGGTGGTGGTTGCAAATAATGTTGTGGGGCCTTCTGGGGGGCAGGAGGTGTTGAAGGGTTTTTTGTGTTCATGGATGCTTTCATCTATTTGTAATCGGAAATTTGGGAGCAGTGGTGAGTATAATGTCCATACTCACCACATAGAGCACAAGGGAAGTTAGTTCCGAGGTTATTGTTCTTCCCTTGTCATGGTTGATTTTTATTGTTTCCCCCTTGGGGGTTTTGGTTGCCCCCAGTAGGACAATTTTGTTGGGGGTTATTTCCTCCTGGTCCCGGGTTGTTATTTTTTCATTTTTTCCCTTTCTTCTTGGAATTATTCGGCTGATGGATCAGATTTTCTGTAGTCAACTGTTCAAAATAATGAACCTATTGAATGGGAGAGGGTTGAACACAGTTAACATTGGCATGTGGTTGTCCTGGTGGAGGAGCAATTGGTTGGGGAGGACCAGGAAATGGAAAATATTGATTGTTTTTTGGAGACAATCCATATGGCATATAGGAAGTTGAGGTGCTCCCACCACTTTTAGGGTCATATGTGGGATTTGGAGGTGGACCCACACTTGATTGAGAGACTGAATTCATTTGGGGTACCGGTGGGGGTCCCCCTAACGGCCGAGGGGGAACAACATGAAATGACTATTGGTGAGTGGGGGGAGGGTAATAAGACATCCCTCCATATGGTTTCAGATACTGATTTGCACCATAATTAGGTGACAGGTGGCTGTAAGGGTTGCGGTGTGTCATATAACCAATCAACCCATCTACAGTGTGGGACATCCCAGGTTTGTCCTGGCCAAATGGTATGGGTCTTGGTGCATCAAGAAATACTATGTACAAGTAACCTGATTGGGAATATATGAGTTCAAATTGTTCGGTCTTGTTGATGGATTCCTCTTCTGATTGAGGAAAAATGGATTCTACATCCTTGGCAATGATAGAGACGAGCGATTTAAGAAACCAATCTAGGTGTTGTTCTTTGGTGGTTTCTTCTTTACACAAACTACATCATCGACACCATTCATGGATGTGGTCGGCGATATGGACAATGGTGGTTTGTTTGAACTCAGAGAGAAGTTCTAAGCCAGCATCATGACAAACTAGTAGTTGGAAAAAGGATAAAAAGGCCTTGGCCAATGATTCAAAGGTCACATGGGACCCTGGTTTTTTGTCCACATACCACTTGGTTGAGGAACCAGTGAGAGTTCATTGAAAAAAACTTAAGAGGATGGAATCATCCATTATTTTGTTTGAAGAGAACTATAAGTGTAAGGTCATAACATGGTTGGTGGGATCTTCCCTTGGTTTTCCTTCAGACTTTGGAATATCTGAAGGAAATTTTGTAGGCATATTGGGCCAAGTGGCATCAGGCAAAATGGGATCAATTGTGAGTTTGGTTAAATCAAGAAGGTTGAGGTATGCCAAGCATGGCATAGGGAAATTTGGCGGAGGATTAGTTCCAACCATTGTGTGTGTAGGTAATGGACATGTCCCTTGAGCGGGATTACGTGGGTTTGTACTTCTTCCTTGAGAAGAAGTTTGACCCTTGCCTCCTTATGAAGGAGAACTAACAGATGGATGGCCTTGGGTATTTGATCCAAGCAAAGTGGAACCAAGTAAAGATGATCCCAAAATAGTAGCACTCACAGGGGTGTGAGATGGTTGAGTCGGTGATTTGGTGAGACTAGGGACTCCTCCTAGAATAGGAGAAAGATTCTGCAAGAGTCTAGAACGATGGGGATTTTGTGGTTCCCCTATGTTTCTGATTAACAAATTGAATATGTGAAAATGGTGACAAGAGAGAAATAAATGAACAAGAGCTTTTGACCTTCACAAAATAGTATAAATCACAATTGCATGTAATCAAATGAACATCATACATAAATCAACTGTAAATAAACAAGCATGTGGATAGGTGGATTTTTTCCACATGGGGGAACAATAAAAGCAAATGCTCGTGTCCTAAAATACCTATCGTCCTTCCTCTCAATTTAACATTGGGCCTTCCAATAGAAATCAACGGTAGGGTCTGAAGCCACCAGAAGAGGAACTAATGAAGGTTGAAGTAATCAATTATAATGAGGGGTAGAGGGTGCATATCCTGAAAGAGTTAGCAATATTTCCCAATAGCCACACAAAATATGATCAAGGTGAAATTGCAGCCCACAATCACCACCTAGGTGGATATCCTATATTTGACCACTAAGTGCCTCGGTCAAAGTGCGACATTTAGATTTTCGGCCTGAGAAATGGGTCATGGGTTGGATGCCCTCACAAGAGTTGGGTGACTCAAGGAGGGATGCACAGAAAAATTGAACCTCGGCCTTCGACCCTTCATGGGTATCTCCCTGCCTTATGGTATAGGAACATTTGACTTGGAGGATTTGAAATATCCCTATTCTCAGCTTCTATTGTTTCAAAATGTGAGAACCTGATAACGGGGGGTTATTTGGATGCCTACCCCCGATATCCTACCTAGACTAAAAAAATTCTTTTGGCACCTCCTGTGGAGGAAAATTTAGTGAGTTCTTAGAAAAATTTTAGATGTGGTGGGATAAGAGATTGGGGTCATGGACCAATCTCGTTTGAATAAAATTGGTGTGGATAATTTCCAAAGAAGTAGTCAGATATTTCTGAATTCCTTTGAAGAACTCCTACTTCAACCTCCACTTTTCTAATAGAAATTATGTGTATGAGGAGTAGCTTTGTGTGCAAGAAAGTGAAAAGTGTTGCAAAAGTTTTTAATAAGTTAAGTGTAAGATTGTAGCATGTGGACTTCTTGTGGTCCTTACAAATCTTCTTACCTAGCTTACTATGTGTCTTTGGTACAACCTTGCGGAATATTTAAATCCCTAAAGAACTAGCAATGTGGACATATGGGTCCTTACAAATCCTTTAAACTCCCTAGAATGTTGTCTATGCTAAGAAAGATTTTGAAACTATCCTATAATCTGTATACATGTGGGAATGTATGGGACCGTTACTTGATCTTTTAAACTTTCCTAGAGTGTTGTCTAAACTAAGAAAGCTTTTAGAAACTATCCTAGGATTGCAAACATGTGGGCATGTATGGGCCCTTACAAAGATTTAAGATGATTTCCAAAACTAAGAGGAACCCTAGGGGGGATTTTTCCTCTCCTAATGGTTTTAAAGGGAGATGAAATTTCCTTTCAACCACCTTTTTTGATTCCCAAGATCACACTAGGGTGTGGGGGAAGAGCATACTTGAGGGTTAAAATTGATTTCTAGTCCCAAGTTAATTGATTGTGTTTGAAAAAGCAATAACTTCAACTAAAAATTTTAAATGCCAAATGAGCCATCCATGTGGCAACAAAGAAAAAGAGGATAACAGTGATTATTTTTACCCCTATGTGCTTATTTTAGCTAACTTTTCTTGTGGGAAAGGACTCTAAGTGAAGTGTAGTTGCTTTACAAGTGCAGGAAATTAAAATTTGAAGGCTAGGGGCCCTCAAACATTTCATAAAAACCCTTACAACTTGAGAAAAATGAACTTGTGTGCATGCTACAGTTCTGACAGGTGCACAGAGGGAGAAAAGGAATGAAGTCTTCATGCACAGTGTGCATAGTGCGCACCTGTGTGCCTTGAAAGTCATGCACTTCCTGTCATGCATCAGGAAAGAAATTTCCAAGTGAAATTCTCTTGCCTTGGCTCTGAATTTTGACTTTGGAAGGTTGGACTAGGCCAGTTTTGGTACCTTCATATCAAAACAATCGAAAAGAAGTTCTCCCATGACTTAAATAGGGAGGAATTTGATATCGATCCCCAGTATGGTCGCCAATATGTTGTGTTGGTTTTGTCACATGGGTGAGCAAAAACACAACATTTGCATGCTTAGTTAAGTCAGCTAAACAAGACAGAAGTTTGTGAGTTGATTAGATAACCAAATACACATGAAATAAAGAAATAAAACTAAAAATAACTAAGAAATAAATGTTAGAGAATCTTGAAATAACTAGAACCATGAAAAGCAAAAAATGACCAATATATAGCTACCAATGGATCAATATATTGATAGGCTAAACACCATAGACAAAGGCGGGGAATTATGAGTCCCCTCTTCCTCCTTGGGAGGGCTCTTGAGTTCCCTAATAGAGAGCTCTTCTCTTCATGAAAATGGAAAATGAGAATGGTGAAGAAATACAATGCCAATTCCCTCAAGAGGTGAGTGGAATGGCCCTTGTTATAGTGCTTGAATGATTCAAAGAGAAAAGAGGATTCTCAAAGAAGAATTCTTGCAGCATAACAATACCTTGAAGTTCTTATTTTTCTAGCACATCCATGGCACATATTTATAGTGTCCATTCATGGCAATATATAATTGGTTCATAGTGTGAACAAGGGGCCTTTTAGGGCACTCTCCATCCCTTAACCAGCCTCCAATCTAGATTTTTCTCAGATATGAGTGTCAAATCATGTTGGGGGTCGAACTAGAAGTGGTTGAAAGGTCGACAAGATTCATAAATGCGTCGTTCATGGAATTGTGTTTCTTTTCTTGTAGAAAATCACGCATCTTGTGAAAAGTGCACATTGAAGGTTGTGTTAGCATGCGCATTATGCGCACTGTGTGCATGCTTCCTTTGGTTAATTTGCACACTTTGATTTTTGAACCAAGTATACATTTTTTTCCCTTTTGATGGATTTTGGTGTTGTAGATGGACTAATTGTTGTTGGCATTGATGTCTTTCTTCAACCATTGTGTGCAATGTTGCGGATGAGTTTTCAATGATAACACCTATTAAATGGATTTTCTAACAAAATTAAAGCATTATAAATACAAATATCGAGCATCGATAATTGATTTAGGAAATAAGACAAACACTTATATTTTCCAATAGCTCCATGGTCATCAAATTGGTTACGTATGAGTGCTTTTCCTTCCAAGCATAGGTAAACGAATTATATTTCCATCCCTGAACTAGGACTATGAAACCACAAGGGAAAATACAAGAACTTGGGTTATATAACTAGACAACTACCACAATCTCAATCAATGTATTTCCTTCCAAGAAACACACCCAACCTTCAATCAACCATGAATTCCATTTCCCAAATCCATACATGAAATAAGGTATGAAATTCCCCTTCTTTTCTCTGAAGTCCCTTAGTAAACCTATTCTTTAAAGTGTCTCAATGTAGGCAAAGGAAAACCGATTCTATTGATTACTCTCAAGGCCCCTGGATCGGTAGTATTGGCTCAACTTTGGTTGATTGTTGTCACTTACACAAGGATTTGTAGTCTATTCCCTTTCCAAATATTATAATTGATTCAACCGTGGATATATTTGTGAAATTATAAGTATATGGAATCCAAAGGTACATTTACATTCCTCACAGTTTCATAGCAACACATAGGGGCATATGAATGAGCAAGTAAATCCATCCATGGGAGAAACAAAAAAAATGAATAGCAATAATCAATGGGGAACAACATGCATGCATCAAATAAGATTTGATATACTCCA
The DNA here is from genome assembly GCA_009831015.1 of Picea engelmannii. NCBI lineage: Eukaryota > Viridiplantae > Streptophyta > Pinopsida > Pinales > Pinaceae > Picea > Picea engelmannii. The sequence continues at coordinate 21,055 of ML851210.1, forward strand.
GGATTGCATGGACCATGTGTCTCTTTGGTGAGAACACATGAGGCACATTGGTAAAGGAAAGGTGGAAATATAATACCTTGGCATAAGCCTACCTTAGGATACAAGTTAACCATTGTAATTATTTTATTTCCCCTCTCATGAGCTAGTAGCCCCCTCTTTTCTCTTGCAACCTATTTGGGGTTGTACTTTATTAATATTTCATCTTTACATAGTCTTATAACCACATGGTCAAGTGATTCTTGGAACATACCAAAACATCTAACCACATGGTCAAGTGATTCTTGGAACATACCAAAACATCTAACCACATGGTCAAGTGATTCTTGGAACATACCAAAACATTACAAACATGATGACCACCTAAGAAAGTCTAGTTGTTCTTTGGTTAGGCCTTGACCTTGAGCTTTGAAATAGGAATATATACATGGTATTTAAATTACATATTCATTGGACTTAGCCCCCAATGCTCAACACCCATCAAAACTACTAGAAATTCATCATCCAATAGCATCTAATCCAAGGGTTAATTTTGGGGGTAGTACAATCCTATGACCCTGAGGACTACCCATCCTCATCAAACTTCACATCCATGCTTACCACTATATTTTGATGTACTTGAATGTAAATATAATACCCTTTGGAATTCTCTATGTATAAAACAATGAACCCCTTGATATTTTAAGGCTCATACTTAATTCATTTCTCATCAGGAACATGAATATAAACTAGGCAACCAAATACATGAAAATGAAATGCATGTTGTTTCTCACTAAAAAAAGTGTCCTTCAATGTGTTTTCCTTTACATTCTCATGTGGACATCGATACAAGAGGTAGAAATAATTGTTTGTGCTTCTCCCCAAATAAACATGGGAAAGGTCCATGTCATGAGTCGTGCTTCTAATTTTCAACTAAGGCTTTGAATTCATTGAATTTGTTGAATACTTCATCCTTAGTTTTCATAAAATAAATCCAAGATTTTTTATGACCCATCAGGTCGATTTTCCCACAGGTGAAAAGTTATAAGTAACTTTGTTGTAGCTTCAAACTTTTGAGTTGGCCTCAAAGACTTCATTCGAGCCCAATTACCTCTCAGATACATACATGTTCTTAGGCCTTATCTCTCTCTGTCATTCACACCAATCCTTTCTTAGTAAATTTTGAGCTTGCTTTGTATATGGTTTCTAAGTCCTTTATCATCCTCACAACTAATAGTTTTGACTGAGTGCTTATTCCCTTGGAAAACCAATGTTGGTTTACCACTTACCATTCATGGTATTACCATAGTTATGCAGATGGTTAATAGGTGGGTTTGAAAACCACCTACGAGGGGTTTGTGTTCATTCTTTGTCTTCCATGCTTCCAAGAGTGCTTTCTTTATAAACCACAATGGATGTCCACCTTCATTTTAAGCTCCGAGCACTTTGACGATGCGCATTTAACAACAATCATTGATCTTTCCTTCAAATTGTGGATTGTCAATACATCCTTTTCCATGTATTGTTTCTTGTGTGGATTCCTTTATGTCAAGATAACGTTTCTCATCATCGAATCTTCTATGGCATATACACTCCCTAACAATAGACTCTTCAGAGTGTCGAGATATGATATGACAAGGATCGTCGACTTTTGTTCGATGATCAAATCTCCATCGTCAATCCTTAAATTATTGCAAATATTTTCTTGGTGTGAGTCATGCTAGAACTATGAATGAAACCCCTCTATCAAATCTATCGATGCCACGTGTATCATGCCACCTAATATCGAGATATCATAGCACTGATATCAACCATAGATCTGGATTAATTTCATACATGAACCATTTATTCCTTTTAACTATAATTCAATTCTTATTGTGGGCCTGCTATGGGTCCTTGATTCCATGTTTTGTCTCCTGATTGGAGCTCTGACATCAGTTTGATGTATCTTGGATCTCAAGAATTAACAACCTTTGATTCTTTATAATTCCCCAATGGTCGACGTCTGAAATGACGAGAATCATCGATCTCACATAAGGCTCATCCAAATTAATCTCGGTCATCTATACTTAATACACAAATGAACTTCTCGACCAATATAATCAATGGTTTGAATTAATGGTGGGGCAATCCTACGGTTATAAGTGATCCATCCTTCATAATATAGTTTGGCATGATTTGGTTCATTGATCCTTTCAATGATCAACTATCAACAACTACTATAGATTTTGTGGTTGATCAACAATCAATGGGCCTCGTTCACTCGGTTGCAACAAGACCTTTCTCACTGTCTCTATAAGAAATTTGATATCGATTCCTTAATTAGTTCTGTTGTGATCATTGTGCCTGTAACATGATCCTTCAAAAGGGAATTCTTCTTTCTTATCCAATATTAATAACACCTACAAACCTACTCAACATATCACTACAGGATATGAAAAACCACATGAAACTAGTCAATATTCTATAATATTACAGAGACAGACACACTTCATGAATTGACAGAGGATTATACATCCATCCAATCAAACACTCGAAATAGAGTGATTTCTATTACTCAAATATACACACAATACATAAGTCTTTACAGAAGACTTGTCTCTTATCTAACATGCCTAATTTTCATTTAGTTGGATTTTGTTGGCCTTTGGCCCCATTTTTCCTCCTCACTCACTCACCTTTCTCTAATATGATCCCTCCAATGCCCATAGGATTACAAACTTTAAAGTATACTCTGAACTATCAATTAGTCCAGATCTTACCTATACTCCAAAAAATTTCTAATCTAACTCAAAGATATCTTAGATCCACAAAAATCTCCATGATATTTTCACCTAACCCTAAGGTCTCTCTAAATATTACAAATTCTCGAACTCTCCTAACAAAGGAAGATTCAACTACATTTCAATCTCAACAATATCTCTCACACAAGGCTTCTAGAACTTAATTAAAAACATAGGAAATTAAAATAAATTTAAACTAGGGAACCCACTCCCTTGGTAAAATCAAACACCCCTAGGTCTAGTCATCAAGGTTGACTTTAGAGGAAAAATGCTCCTGCATCAATTTTCAAGATTAATCATAAATGAAAGAAATGTAATATAGATTACATTTCAATGAAAAGGATGACATAGGACCATGTACATCAAAGTGTATAAACTCAATAATCTCTCTATATCTTCGCTCATAGAATGGAAAAATAGTGTTAGAATGCTTACCAAGTGCACATACTTTGTGCAAACCAATTTTCCCTCTCTTGAAATATGACAATAGCTACACCATGTCTTTTGAGAAAGGAAGAGATCCATAGTAAAGGTGACTGATATTCATGTGCCACAACTTATGTAGCTTGCCACTTTATCCAAGAGGATCTTGGTGGCCACCCACCTTTTCCAACTGGTTCAAACATCTTTTTGGCAACTTACTATTTTTAGCAATTTTTCGGTTCCTGAACTTCCGAGGCCATTTTGAAGGCCTAAACGTTGATTTTTTGCACTCAGACACCTTAATGAAAGCTAAAGGCTTTGATTGAGATCCCTAAATGAATCTCCTCATCAATATATTTCCAATGAGCTATCATGCACCCTAAATAGAGATCGTATACAAAATTTACAACCCCAGGAAGTTGATGTACTAACTTACCCCAACGGGGGACACATGACTTTTGGCGCTTCATCTCCTAGGGTTAGGTTTTTGGATGTCTAGGGTTTTGGAATTCATGTTTATTGTAAAAAGGCCTTCAGATCCTCATTATACTCATCTTCTTGCGAATGAGCGTAGCCGTTACATCTCTTCTTAGAGATAATTTGCCACCATTCTAGTAAGCTTGTTTTCATTCCGCATTTTACAATTTTCAGCATATTTATTTTTTAATAGAAGTCAAGTTTTATTGTATCTCTGTTATTGTTCCCTGTGTCTCTGTGTTAATATTATCTATGGTTTCATTTCATTCTAATCATAAATCTGGATCAGTGGTATCAGAGAGGTCTGCTCCTTATTGTTTTTTTTAATGCATGTCCCCGACGCGGTCAGGGTATAGAGAGTTGGGTCTCGAGCTTGTTTCTCTTGAGGGAAAATGATCTCGCACACCCAATAAACCATCCATGGTGGGAAAAAATCAATATGACGGGACATGATATCCTTTCAAAAAATTTCTCGAGGAAGCCCTTGAGCAATAGAGGAACGAGATGATGGATAGCCTTGCACAAATCCTTCGACGGTTGTCAACAAACAACACATCCACCTCAAGTGGATGCGCCACCCCCTTCAAGATACAAATCAATTTTGATATTCCTATATTTGAAGGTCAAATAGATGCAAATTCTGTAAATAATTGTTTAAACCTTCTAGAAGGGTATTTTTCTATCCACAACTTTTCTGATAGAGAAACGATTACATTCGAGCTCCTCAAGGTCCTCCCCCATGTCAAATATTGGTGGGAGACTTTCTGTGAGAAAAAGTAAATAGAGGGATCCATATTATTTGTAGTTCCACCCACTTGGGGTTCCTTCATGGATGTTATTAAGGAATAATACTACCTTGTTGGAAGTTATGACAACTTGTATACAAGATGAACCACACTACGACAGGAAAGAGACCAAATAGTGCTAGAGTTTACTATTGTCTTCCATACCTTGTGCACCAAGCTGGGTATCAAATATTCTGAGTACAATCTGGTGCTCAAGTACCATGACAGTCTAGATAGATACAGAAAAACAAAATGGGGTTTTCTGAAATCTCAGCCTTGGGCATGGCCTATCGATATGCCATCAAAATCAAGCACAAGTTGAAACAAAAGACGCGGAAATTTGGGTCTAGGAACCGCTCAGAGAATAAGTAGGGGAAGGGCAGCCCCAACCCACAGAAAAAAGGACAAATAAAATATGGGAAACCTCAGGAAAACCTTTCCAAGCCATAAGCAAAGGACAATGGGAAGATGAAGAAAGGTACCGGGAAGTGGTGCGACTTCCATAAGAGCCCCTGGAATAACATTGTTGATTATCACTCAAAGCAGTAATTGGTGGATGAGGTAAAATCTAATGTGTCATATGTTGGTTCCAACTTTGAGTCAGAACTAGAAAAGGGGAGATGGACCATTGACGCGGAACCCAGTGCCACAATAGCTACCACCAAGATTCATCGTGGTGAACCTAATGATCCATAGGAAGGAAAGAACCTCTTTCATTCAAAAAAGTGGGTAAAAGGAACTCTGTTACACTTCATCATTGATAGTGGTAGCCAGAAAAACCTCATCTCAACAGAGGTCGCCAAGAGGCTATCCTTGCTGACAACACCGTACCCACAACCCAACACCATCGGATGGCTCCGTCAAGGAAGTGATCTTCGCATCAACCAATAGTGTCACATGTCATACAACATCAAGCCATTCAAAGATGAGGTATTGTGTGATGTTGCTCCCCTTGAAGTTTGTGATGTTCTTTTGGGCCAACCTTATTTATGGAAACATCATGTTGTATATGAGTCTAGGCCTCACATTGTTCTTATTACTTTGAATAGGAAATTGTATAGGATACCCGAGGTAGTCCCACATAGTGTTATTTCCTTGATCTCTACCAAGCAATGCAGGAAGGTCATTTCTCAGACTGAGAATTTTGTCTTCTTCGTGATTCGCTCTCAAAGTGTGTGAAATGTTGCAACCACAACCATGGCCCCCATGATTGACCTCTCCATGCAGTAGAAGCAAGTGGATAAGGTCATGGAAGAATAAAAATATATATTATCATAAGCTATTGGGTTACCTCTGCACTGTCAGGTCAATCATCCCACCGATCTGACCCATGACGCATCGCTAACCAATGGGACAGTCTATCACTGCTCTTGATTAGAAAATGAGGAGATCCAGTGTCAGATCCAAGAACTACTCCAAAAGGGGCACATCCAACCCATCTCATAACCTTGTGGAAGCCCAATCATCCTGGTGCAGAAAAAAGATGAGACTTGGCGACTCTGCATTGATTACTAGGCCCTAAATAAAATCGAAGTCAGGAACTGGTACCTAATTACCCGAATCGATGATATCCTTGATCAAATCAAGGGGGGGAAATACTTCAGTAAGATTGATCTGAAGTTTGGCTACCATCAGGTCCCAATAGAACAGACAAATGTATGGAAAACTTCCTTCAATTCAAAAGAATGTCTTTTTAAATGGTTGGTCATGCTCTTTGGTTTGACCAATTTCCCAACAAATTTCATGAGAATGATGGACGATATATTGTGGCCTTTCACTAAGTCTTTTTTGGTGGTGTATCTGGATGACATCCTCATCTACAAAAATACTTGGGTAGAACACGTGCAACATATTCAGCGGGTTCTACACACTTTGTGACAGCACAAACTATATTCCAACTTGGAAAAATTCTCCTTCGGTATGGACAGGGTCCAGTACCTAGGCTACATTGTTGATGTGCATGGTGTGCATGTGTATCCAGCCAAGATCCAAGTCATTCCTCACTGGACAACTCCAACCATGCTCACTGAGCTTCAGATCTTCTTAAGCCTTGCCCATTTCTATCACAGGTTTGTGTTGGGATTCTCCCATATTGCATGGGCCCTCATCCAAATAAATAGGGGTGGTGGTAAGGAAAAAATTGTGTGGGACCTGTCCCCAACAAAAAGCGTTCGATGATTTGAAACAATGCTTGTGCTCTGCCCCAATTTTTTCATTACTTGACTCGCAACAGCCCTTTGAGATCGAGACAGAGGCTTCATACTATGTTGTAGGCCCAATCATCACTCAACACATCCACCCAGTGGTCTATCATAGTGAGACACTATCAGATGTCATTTGTAAGTACCCTAATTACAACAAAGAAATGTACTCCATTGTGAAAGCATGCCACTAGTGGAAGAATTGCATTCTTGGGAAGGAGACAATCATCCACATTGATCATAAGCCATTGCAGTTCATGCAGACAGAAGGGAAATTGCAGAATAACTGCCATTAGAAGTGGTCCACATATTTTTAGCAGTTCCACCTCAACATCAAGAATAAAATAAGAAGTACCAACCAAGCCACTGATTGCCTCAACGAACCTATAGTTGCGACACTCACCACAGTGCTCAATTCTTGTGGCCATGAGACCTCTAGATGGTCCCGCCTCTATGAGACAGATCCCAACTTCACCAACACCTACCAGATGTTGGGTGTAAACACAACTGTCACTAATTTCCATCTTCAGGAAAAGTTGTTGTGTCATCTAGGCCATCTCTGCATTCCATCGAGTGAGAAAGAGAAACTAATTTGGAAAGGCCAATACAATCGGGTGGTAGGAAACTTGAGCGTGGAAAATATAGTGGCAGTTCTGCAACGACATTTCTGTTGGTTGAAACTTCGATAAGATGTCAACAAGTGTATCTGGTCTTGCACTGTCTGCACTATTGCCAAATCAAACACTAAGAAACAAGACTTGTACACTCCTCTGCCTACTCCTGACAAGCCATGGGATTCCATCTCAATGGACTAAATGTCAGGCCTTCCATCCACCAAGCGGGGAAATGATTATGGTTTTGTAGTTGTTGATCACTTTTCCAAGATGGTGATTATGACCGCCTATAAGAATAGCATCACAGTGGAGGCCACTGCCAAGATCTTCTTTGAAAAAGTATGGGTACACTTTGGGATCCCACAAACAATTATCTCATATCAGGATAGTTGGTTCCTCAACACATTTTGGTCGAGCCTCTGGTCATTGTTGGACACCAAGCTCACCAATTCCATTTCCTTCAACCCCTAAATGGATGGAAAAACTAAGGTCGTCAACCAGATGATCATGCACATCCTACGCATGTACAATTCCAAGCACCCCCACACCTGGGATGAGATTCTTTCCTATGTTAAACACATATACAATAGATCCATACATAGCTCAACCAGCCACAACCCCTTTCGGGTGGGGTTGGGATTTCAACCATTGGGTCCCATGGATGTTGCACTACCCCTTGTGTCCACCCAAGAAGACTTGTCGCATGATCCAACTGGAGCTGACAAATCCACCTGGTTCATTGAGAAGATCTAGCACATCCTCCAAAAAATTCAATATATTTTATAGAAATCCAATGCCAAGTACAAGCAACGCCATGATCAACAATGGGTGCCACACCAATTTCAAGTGGAAGACAAAGTTTGGTTGCACTTGCAGAAAGAACACCTTACAGGGCCTCATTGTAAGCTTTGTTTACTCTGTTATGGACCCTACACCATCACCAAGGTTGTGGGTGAAAATTATTTTGAGCTCAACCTTCCCCCCTTCCTTGGCTTTCACCCAGTGTTCAATGTGGACCTCCTTCGGCCTGATTTTCCACCATTATTGGACACCTTGGAGATAGCATAACATTTGATACCAACAGATATCAACCCTGATTGCATGGAATAGGAATCCACTAATCATATCATGGACACACAAGTCAAGGGCACTCGCTAGCAGAGGATCTAACTTTATCGGGTTTCCAAAGCAGGGCAACTCCTACACCAAGGCAAGTGGCTCACCCAAGGCCAAATTCAGTAGAAATTTCCTCATCTGATGGGGGAATTCAATGAAATGGAGACCATATCTTCCTAAAGGGGGAGGATTTATCCATGAGGATATTGGTGGCCACCAACCTTTTCCAACTAGCTCAAAACAATTGTTTGCATTTTTTCGGTTCATAAACTTCTAGGGCCATTTTAAGGGCCTAAACGATGTTTTTTCACGATCGAGAAACTCGATGACAACTTCAATATTAATTAATCCCACTATATGAATCTCCTCTTCAATACCTTTCCAACGATCTATAGTACACCCTAAACGGAGATCGTATGCAAAAGTTACGAACCCAAGAAGTTGATGTATTAACTTACCCCAACAGGGCCCACATGACTTTTGGTGCTTCATCTCCTAGGTTTAGGTTTTTGGATGTCTAGGGTTTTGGAATTCATGTTTATTTTAAAAAGGCCTTCAGAACCTCATTGTACTCATCTTCTTGCAAATGAGTGTATCTATCACATCTATTCTCAGAGATAAGCTGCCACCATTATAGCAAGCTTTGTTTCCAGTCTACATTTTACAATTTTCAATATATTTCTTATTTAATAGAAGTCAAGTTTTAATGTATATATGTTATTGTTCATTATGTCTTTGTGTTATTATATGTTGTTTCATTTCATTATGCTCATAAATCTGGATCACCACTATAATTCACTATGGCCTCATTTTTTGTAGTATCAATGAGGAGGCTATAAAGGCCTCCTTCATGTACTCCTTTGAAATACATAGGAATTTCTTGGCTGTAATTTTTTATAGTTTATTTTTTATCATCAAAATCAACTATGCACTTCACATTTATAATAATTGAGATAGAAAGTGTTGATAATTTGGTTTTCATTGATGTCAACCTTGATAGATAGGTGAAGTATCATTGATTGATTGGTTTGAGAAGCATTGTCAATATTGGACATAATGTTATGAATATGACTTGAATGTCAAGCATTGTCAATAATGGACATAATGTTATGAAGTTGACTTGAATATTAGTAGAAAGAGAATATTGACTAGTATATTGTATGAGCTTGATGCACTCATCCTATATTGTATGAGGTTGATAAAATCACCCTAATGGCAATATTGTTTATGGTGGATTATGTCATTAACATCCATACACAAAAAGAAATTGTGAATAAATTTTCTAGATAAAAAGGGTAAATGGAGAATCCAAAATGGATGCATACAAATCACAAATAAAATTTTTGGGCATGGTGTTATAGTGTTGGCATTAATGTCAAATAACATTAGTATGGGCATAAGTATAGTCACAAAGTCAAGAAGTCTAGTATAAACATCTCAACAAGAAGTTGAAAAAGTTGAAGGTCGAAGTCAAAGAAATCGGGGGTCAAAATCGAAGGTCGAAATCAAAGAGGTCTAAGTCGGATAAGTAGAAGAAGTTGAAATTGAAGAAGTCGAAGATTGAAGCCGAAGTTGAAGTCGAAACCGAAGCAAGTTGAGACGACAAAATTTGAATTACACAAGTTGTTTTTCTTCTAAGTCGAGTTGGTCCGAGTAGAAGTGAAGTAAATTACCCCAAAGGTCGAAGTTGAAAGAAAATTGAGTCGAGAAAATCAAGTCGACCAAATCAAGTCGGGATGACCAAAGACGAATCTCTCAAGTCGGTTTTCTTCTCAGTCAAGTCATTCCAAGAATGAAGTAACCTAAAGGTCAAATTCGAAGTAAACTTAAATTAGGAAATACAAGTCGGTTCGAGGTTGAAGCAAGTTGGGT
>ML851212.1:6475-25918 GCA_009831015.1 Picea engelmannii
GTTTAGCATTAAAGTTATAGGTTGAAGAGAGGAGACGTCCTAGGCCTAGTTAAATCTACACCTAGGGTTTTAACCTTCTAGGGTTTGAAAAACCTTGCTCCTGCAACACTTTTCTCCCTTAGATATGTACTTTGAAGCTAGCCATTTTTCCAAGTGTGTTTAGAGAAAGAGGAAGGAGCATGAGGCCTTGCTTAAGCAACACCGGAATGAGCTTCCTTCCCTTAGGGTTTTGATTCTAGGGCCCTGCCATTGCAGCACCTTGGAACCTTACTCTCTAGTCTCTAAGTGTAAGTCCTCCCGGGATCTTTTTCCCTTACTTTTGACTCCATTTTACCGTAAGGCACTGTTTAGACTTACAACGTTGAGCTTGTAGTGTTCAAAATCATCTTTTAAAACTTTTATTCTTGAAACCCTAACTAACCCTAACCCTACTAACCTAGGCTGACGTCATACTTGACGCATCAAGCTTTCTAACTAGTAATTGAGCAATTAGTGATGACGTCAAGCATATATTGAGCTATTGTTGATTGAAAATACTGTTGGCTTGGTCATTATTATAGACATTGATGAATTGATGATCTTGCATAGGCTATTTAGCAAAATGTTGACCTCATTTTGTCTATCATATTTCTCATTAATGAAATCAGATACTCAAGAAGTACTAACCCTTTTAATTATAACCTACAAATATATATATATATATATTGTGTTGTTATTGTCTTGTTCCGGGCAGGTGTTCTCAACAGGGACTTCACTTCTTTATTGGTTGATTAGCCGGAATATCTGATACTGGTAGTAACCTGAGAGGAGGGAAAAACCTTAAACTCCTGACCTTATATTCTTTGCCTCTTCAAACCTCAGGTTAACGGGGACGTCTCCCCTGGGTTAACCTCCCTAAACAGAAAGAACCTCTCCATTGTGGTGACATTGGGTGGGGAAGGTTCCTGTTTCGCCAGTTTGACCCTTATCCTTTAGCGATTTGACCTAAAATACAAACTGCGCGATAACATAGCCAAAATGGAAGTTGCACAATTTACCCTCTTTTCCTTTTATTATTAATTTAATATATTTTTACACTTCACAAGTTAAATAATTAATTTCTTGTTTACCTTTGATATCCACAAATTTTATTTAAGTTCTTACTCTATTCATTTTTCCCAAAAATTTATGAAGTCCACAACTATTACTTAAGTGGTTTTTAGTTTAAATTTTATTATTTTATTTTTATAAGGTATTTTTCTTAAGGGTGGAAAAAATTTTACCCCTAGAGAAGTTTTAGACTTAGAACTTAGATTCTGAACTGAGCGACATTTATTTAGGGAAGTTGTTTTAAAATTTCTTAATGTGTTGTCTATCTTAGGGCAATATAGGTTCCTACCTCTATCATCATCAACGCGACGTGCCCTTTATGATGCACTAGGTGCTCCAAGGGTGCCACTCGCCTCATCTTTTCCTTTGTGCGACATGCCCTTCAGGATCCACTCTGTGCTCCAAGGGTGCCACTCATCTCTTGAATGATTGTTAGACATCAATAACCCCTAGAGTCAACACTCCGCCAGGTGAACTTGTGAGAGACTAAGGGATTCTAAGGAATAAGGCCCCCGCCTTATTGTGTGCCCCTTAGAATCATCGCGAGAAACTGTCGCAGTCTTCCCTCGAGGCATTGTGGGTCCTCTCGAACTAGGTAATTGTTAACCTACAGTTCGAGCCACGGTGGGAGTGCTAGTAGGCTATGGTAGAGCTGTTGTCCACACCTCTCCCTTAACCTCTCTGGTAGTCGTGTGTGGCCCCCTTACTCCATATGTGAGTCTGGTCAGCAAGCTATCGTTAGCCTGCATCATCAACAAATCATGTTAGAACATGTCCACATCATATCATCTAATCAAATGTACTAATATCATAGTAAATCAATCAAACCCCAATAGCACACTCCCTCACTCAATCCGAAATCCAAGGGGTTCCATCGATGCCTCTGCATCCTAAAGGTCCAAAACCCTGCAAAATCAGTAAAACCAAGTCAATAGCACCTGTCTATGTCAATGCAGTAAAAAATCATGTCATCTACCATAACACATTATAATCAAGGACAAATGTTTTATTATAATAATAGTCTAGATTACTTGCGAGAAAGTGTCCTCAAAGAATAAGTTTTCTCAGTGCACCAGAGAGGGATGTTACATACACCCCCTCTTGGTCTAAACTTCGTCCCGAAGTTTCACAGTATAAATACTAAAATAAGTGTATCATAGTATCATATATCTATCTATCAAACAAAAATGGAAACTGTTGGTGCATATCATATGCGTCCTCCCAGGTTGCCAAGTGCGGACTATAATTTTCCCACTGGACCTTGACCCGGTCTATCGTTCGACGTCGTAACTGTCGAACGTGATGATCTAAGATGCGGACCGGCTCAGTTGTGAGTGCTCCCTAGTTTGATACCTGCAAGGAACTCATGTCAATCACATGTGTAGGATCACTAATATAATGTCTCAAAACATATACATGAAAAACATTGTGCATACGCCTCAAAGAATCAGGCAAGGCTAGTTGATAGGTCATGGGCCCCTTTCTCTCCACAATCTCGAAAGGTCCCATGAACCTAGGAGATATTTTATCTCCCTTTCCAAACTTGATCGAACTCTTATGCGGTTTAACCCGCAAGAAGACTCGATCACCGACCTCGTAACTACGGTCAACTCGGTGCACATCGACATAACTCTTCTGTCGATCCTGCACTTCTTTAATACTTTGTCTTATGGTTTTCATTTTCTCTTCCATTTCTTGGATCGCTTCTGGTCCCACCATGACCCTATCCTCAAGCCAATCCCAACTCAAGGGCGTTTGACACGGTCGCCCGCAAAGAAACTCGAAAGGCAACATTTTAATGGTGCTCTGGTAACTATTGTTGTAAGTGAACTCTACTAGAGGCAAGAATTCTTCCCAACACTTTTGTTGCTCCATCACATACATGCACAACATGTCCTCCAAGGTTTGGCTTGTTCGTTCGGTCTGTCCGTCAGTCTCAAGGTGATACATAGTACTAAATTTAAGTTGGGTTCCCAAAGCCTCTTGGAAACTCGTCCAAAATCGTCCAATAAACATCGATCCTTGATCGGATATAATCTTCTTAGGCACACCATGCATCCTCACAATCTCACTGATGAAAACTCTAGTAATGTTAGGTGCCTGATACATCATACGCACAGGAATAAAGTGAGCACTCTTCGTTAGAGTGTCTACTACTACAAAAATCGAGTCATGTCTCCTGGCCGTCAATGGCAATCCAACAATGAAATCCATCGAAATAACCTCCCATTTCGATTCTGGAATAGCATGTGGTTGTAGTAATCCCACTGGGTGTCTATGTTCAGCCTTTACCTGCTGACATTCGAGGCATCTGGCCACATAGCTGACTATGTCTACCTTCATTCCCTTCCAAAAGCATAAGGGCTTAAGGCCTGCCCTCATCTTCGTGACTCCCGGGTAAGCCATGTAAACTGCTCCATGAGCCTCGCTCAAGATCAACATCCTCAACTTGTCATTTGGCGGTACGTAAATATGACTTTTAAACCTCAATAACCCATTGCTATCAAATGAAAATCCCTCATATCCTGGTACCATCATTGTGTTTTGTCTAATAAAACCCTTGACCTCTTTGTACTAGTCATCGTCACGCTGTAAAGTGAGAATCTTCTCACACAGATTTGTCTGAAGAGGCAACACCGAGAAGATGCATGGTCTCCAACTCAAAGCATCTACCACTCGGTTCACTGTTCCCTTTATGTAAGAAATCTCAAAGTTGTACTCACTAAGCAATTTCGACCAACGTCGTTGTCATGCGTTCAGGTCCCTTTGCGTAAAAATGTGTTGTAGTCCACAATGATCAGTCTTTAGTTCAAATTTTCATCCAACAAGGTAGTGTCTCCAAACCTTCAAGGCATATACGATGGCTAATAACTCCAAATCACATTTCACATAGTTCTCCTCATGCCTTCTCATTTTCCTTGAAATGTAAGCAATCACTCGTCTGTCTTGCATCAAGACTCTGCCTAAACTTTCCTTGGATGCGTCAGTGCATACCAAGAAGTTCGCGTCCATGTCAGGGACCTTAAGTATCGGTGTTGTTGTCAACAACTCTTTAAGCCTCCAAAATGATTCTGCACATTTCTTGGTCCAAACAAACTTCTTGTTTTTCTTCTGCAATTCTGTGATCGGATCTGCTATCTTTGAAAATCCCTCGACAAACCGTCGATAGTATCCTACTAAACCCATAAAGCTACGCACTTCTGTGAAATTCGTCGGTGCAGTCCATTCCATAATAGCCTCTACCTTGGCTGGATCCATGAGGATACCTTCGTCGGAGATGACATTCCCTAAGTAGTGAATCTTCGATCGATAAAAAGAGCATTTGGACAATTTCCCATACAATTTGTGCTCTCGCAGACACTGTAGTACCAAGCGCAAGTGCTCGTCATGCTCCTCTGTCATACAAGAGTAAATCAAAATATTGTCAATGAATACTTGGATGAACTTGTCCAAGTACTCGCGAAACACCCCATTCATCAAACTCATAAATACTCCTGGGGCATTTGTCAGTCCAAAAGGTAAAACAGTAAACTCGTAATGTCCAAACCTCGTCTTAAAGGCGGTGTTAGGGATGTCATCCTCCTTGATCCACAACTGGTGATACCCTGATCGCAAATCAATCTTGGAGAACATCGTCGCACCCTTCATTTGATCGAACAAATCATCAATTCTTGGCAAGGGATACCGATTCTTGATCATAGCCTTGTTCAGTTGACGGTAGTCAATGCAAAGCCTCCATGATCCGTCCTTCTTTCGTATGAAAATAACAGGTGCACCCCACAGTGACACACTAGGACGTATCAGTCCCAGGTCCATTAAATCCTTCAGTGCATTTTCAACTCTTGCAACTCTGGGGTCGACATTTGATAAGGCGTTCTTGCTATTGGTTCGGTCCTCGGTTTCAGTTCTATGGTAAACTCCAATTCCCTTTCCGGCGACATCCCAGGTAACTCCTCTAGAAATACATCTGCAAACTCTCTCACCACCGGAAGGCATTCTAGACCTTTTTCTACTCCCTTCTCATTTAGCGCAAGGATCGCATAAAGCTTGCACCCCTTGTGCATACTCTTCCATAACTGTAAGGAAGAGACGAACCTCAGGGAAACTCCCTGGTTCCATCCTACAATCACACGTCTCTGTCCCTCATCATCGATCAAGCTCAGCCATTTTTTCTTATAGTTGAGTATCGCCTCATGCTACTCCAACCAATCCATACCAATCATGACATCATAAGATCCTAGGATCATGATGTACAGGTTGGCCCTTGTGACAAACTCTCCCAGGTTAAGGATGCAGTCTGTAACCTTTCCTCCAACCTTTTGTTTGGCTCCCGAAGCCATCTCCACGAAGCTAAACTCATCCTGTTCGACTTCCTTTACCTTAATCCTTTTTATAGCTGCACTAGAAATGAAACTCTCGGTAGCACTGGGATCTATCAAAATACTAAGGGTCTGATCAGCAAAAGTACCTGTCGTCTCAAGCACAATCGACTAATGCTCTGCCTGGTGGTTATTCACCACTGCATGAATCCGATGGGCCTTGCCCATATCTCCCACTGTAGTGGGTCCGACTGATCCAGATGCTCTGGTTCTCTCCACAAGACAGTCGTGCTGGTAGTGTGGCTCCCCACACGTCCAACACCCCTTTTTCGGCCCAGTAGTCCTGGTACCTGAAGTAGAAGATGACGACCCACCAGCCTGGAACCTTGGTCTGTTCTGCTGAACATTCCTAAACTGTTGTTGTTGTGGGCGATGTTGTTGCTAATGCTGTGGTCCCCAATAAGGTGACCGCTACTGAGGCAGCGGTCGCCGGGGTGTAGTGAAAGTGGGTCCCCTCTGGATGCCACGATATCCCGATGTATGTCTCGCTGGTGTCTGGTGCTGCTGTGTTCGAGATGAAACCTGCCCTGCTAGTCTCACTGGAGTCCTGGTCTGACACCCACTGATAAGATCCTCCTCTACTATGAGGGCCTTCTAGACGACATCATGCAAGGTTTGAGGCATCAAAATCCTAACCTTTGCATGCAGGTTGTCGTTAAGGCCAAACACGAACTTGTTGACCTTAAGTTTTTTAGTGTTAAGGTGCGGAGGATACTGTAGTAGCTCCATAAAATGGGCCTCATACTTAGGCACCGTATGACCTCCCTATTGTAAGGCGTTGAACTCATTGAGCTGACGCTCAATGAATTCCTCTAAAAGGTACCTCTCCCAGAACTGTTCCTTGAACAGTTCCCATGACATGTCTTCGACGACCATGTTCAGCTGTGGTAGGAGAGTCTTCCACCATAGAAGAGCGCTCCCCTTTAGTTGAAAGATGGCCATGCATACCTTCATGTTGGAGGTATAATCGCGAAGTGTGAATCACATCGTCATGTTCTCCAACCATGCTTCGGTGGCTGCACTGTCTGGGGCACCAAAGAACTTGGGAAATTTGACCTTCTTGAGTTCACGGTGAATGCTACCAGTAACGGTCGGTGTGCATGGAGGAACCTCAGCGGGTGTCGGCACTTTGGCCTCATCTCCATCCAAATGACTGATCAATGCCTCAAACATGCTCCGAAAGGATCTCATCGTCCCAACTACATTTCCAACTACTATCTTCTCCTGCCCGAGAACCTGCTCGCCTCCCTGGGGGTTAGACCCCTCAAGCGTGGATATTACTAGAGGCGTTGTGCCCCCTCCCCTAGCACCCCATCGTCTGCCTCCACAACATCCTCTAACCATGATTACCTGCATGTACATAATCAACTTGATCAACAACAGTATAATCAAATCATGTCAATGAAAGCCGTAGCGATCCCAAGTCGCGGGTTGAACCCGCTCTGATACCATATGTAATGATCCTCCTCGTTATGATGACCAACCTATTAACTAGTGCAATTTTTTTTTTTCTTTATCTTCTATATTGTGTGTGTCCGTGTGTATAAGGGAAATAAACACATTCGACTCTATGTTGAAACCTGACGATGATCAAGATGCATACAACGACAAACACAACATGACGACCTGAGATGCTATCAAGTATATACATGCATTAAACGACAATCAATCGACTATAAATAAGACTGACTACCCGCTCATCCTACACTGCAATGGTTAGGATAAGACACATAAGCAACGCTCAAGCCCAGGTTCCCATCGATTTTAACCATTTAAGATCTTAGGGCTGACGAGTGTTCTGAGGAACATGGAGGTGTCTACATCCCGCCTGACACAATTCAGACCAAAACTAAATATGCCAAATCAACAAACATCAATGACGATCACTGTGCGTTAAATTTCTATGAATCAACACACATCACAAGAATTCTACGGTGCGAGAGAATTTGAATAATACACCCATCATGGAACGACATAAGTGTGTGCGCAAGGAAATCAACCTTATTTTAATTCAAGATGCAAAGGTAGTCATCTACTATACTTCAAGGCACCATTCGTATCGGCAGTAAATAGAATCAGTTAAACCAGTCGGAACTTCGCCAAGGTTTGAAACATAAGTAACATCAATAGTAGGCCAACTAGAATGACTAAAATTATAACTAATCCATTTAGCAATGGACACTAAATGCACCCAGTTCTATCAAGGTGAATATGCACCCCAACTTTAATCTGACATTCTTCCAACTAACATTTTACGATAGTGCATCATTACTAACTCATTACTCCTATTACAGTATTGTATTGAAAGTAATACATATAATCAAACTATAAGACTTTGGAAACTATTATAACAATTAAAGTAATGAACAAAACAATAATGAAACCATTGATATAGAAAATAACCAGGTTATCTATTTTAAGGCAAAGGCCTTAGTGAACCATATTATCTCGTTATTCCGTTTATACCATTTGAACAATGAAAATTGAAATAGTTTTGAAAGTGGACTTCATATGTTATTTGAATTATTGCAATTAAGAAACGTTTAAATTTTTAAAACATTAGTTTCAACCTTACATGTAAGGTAAAAGTAAAAATATTGATATACAAAAACTTGTTTACATTCAGAGTTTTTTTCATTGAAATGATTCTAAAGAACAATTTAGTCAAATATGATATTCAACTAGATTTCGATTTTCGTTACAAAGATGATCAATTTGAAATGAATACAAGTCAATATTTAGTAAACAAATATTCAACTAAATTATGTTACAAAGAGGATCAATTTGAAAATAATACAAGTGATTTTAACTAAATTAAAATAGCGTTGAAATCATACTACACTAATATCAATTTGAAAATAATACAAGTAAAGGTTTTAACTAATGTACAACGTCTTCGGCGAGGGTAAAATCAGGCATTTAATACCGAAATAATTATCCTTACAGAAAACTTAACTTGTTGTCGTGAGTGATTAGGGAGAGTCATCGCCCAACACAAGGAGATTATGCTAAAATCACCATCACAGAAATTGATATGAGACCTGAGGCGGTGCACAACATCTGTGCAAGGCCAGGCGCACAGAGGTACAACTGTCAGAAGATATGGTTCTGCAAAATTCTGCACAAAAATTATAATCCAGCAAACGAAACGGTCACTGAGGTTTACTGCCCAACGAATCTCAATTCTTATTTTAATTAAAGATTTCTAAAGCCATATGTCCTTCAACGTCTGTCATAAGCGACCAGGAGAATAGGCTACCAACATAATCGCTGGGAAAAAAATTAAGGTGAGGTTAAACTCTGACAGAAGATGCCGGCTCTCTCTATTTCTAAGGTAGCTAAGTCGTCTTGGTATTAGGGACTCAATACATAACCCTGTGCGTCCAACCCTATCCAGGTTATCATTACGAGCTGCTCTCAAATTGCAGGAGAAGTGGGGAGTGCGTTACAGTTAAAATGAAATCTCTAAACACTGAGAAGTTGAACTTTGTTGACAGTTGGCTAGGTTTTAAATCCATCGTTTTCGATGTCTTAGGTAATTAGTTTAAATTTTGTGGACTGTTCCAATGCTACGGTAATTAGCTTATCCATAATCAGACCTTTCCATTTAAGGGCGAGATTTGTGATGGCTGGAAATGATAACGGCAAAAACACTACGTTTGCCACAGGATTTGTCAACTTAACACCTCCAACGCATTAAGGCGTCCAGAGATCATATGGCTAGGATAGTGCATCAAGGATACACCCCCGTTGTCGCTAAAATGCTGCAAGCTGTCACCAAACAATACTGTAGATCGACTGTGATCAAACAGCTACCAAATCGTAGAGTTCTGAAGTACCACCGCTATATAGTTTTCATAGAAGGGCAATTTAGATAAAGAAGGTTTTGTTTACAAAGGAAAACGGTCATTGCAGAGTTACTGTCCATCCACTATTCGCTAAGCTTAAATGCAAAAGGGAAGCGTTTGGAGTTGAGAACAGTTAAACAACGAATTGCTAAAGGTTTATTACTAAGAGAGGAAACTACTGCTGCAAAAACACAGTCCATCAATGATTTGCTATTGTTTAATTGAAAAAGGGAAAAACGATTAGCGCAGAGGACAGTCAATCACAGATTTGAAAAAATTTAATTCCTAAAAGAGAAATCGACTATTGCCAAAACATTGCCCCTCCACGATTCGCTAAATTTTAAATGCAGAAGGGAAAATGACTAGTGCAGAGAACAGTTAATCACATGCAAACATAATTACAAGCGCAAGCCAAAAATCCATCAACATAAGGTGCAGAGATAGATGTCTCCGTCAATGCTCAATAACGCAGAGTTGGGCTATTCATCTAAGCATAGACGCAAAGTCAATTTATCCATGCAAGCATAAAACGCAGTCATTAATGTAAAAACGCAGTATTGTCCAGCGAAATAAAAAGGCGAAGTAAAACAAGATAATACAAGGTATAAACATGCCAATTTCATTTACAATCAATATTCAGATCCAAGTGTAATGCCTAATGCATTCTAATCTACAAAATAAAAGCGCATATTGTTGCCTTATCGCCCGCTTCGAATGACGTCCCGCACTCCGAGCTCTCCCGCTTGCCGACTATCGAGACCTCATTGGTACGTCCTAGCCAACGCTAGGGGTAATCTACTTCCCCTTTATCCCCCTGATCCGCAAAGGGGCCACACACTGTCCAGATGGTACGTCTAGCTTCCAGATCGCCTCGCAAGGCCGAGCTACCACTCCTATCCGAGCTGGGAAATCCCAACTCCCCACAAGTAATCAGTCAAGTCACAAATCTGGCAGTGTAACATTATGCTAACAACCGATCCCCCTCTTCCTTCTCCTTTCTCTCTTTTATAGAATTTTAGAACTTCCATTCTTTCCCTAATCTCATTAAATTTTAAATTTTAATAAAAATCTTTCAAAAATTTTCCTTCATACAAGTGTCATCCATCCCCCACTTTCCTCCAATAATTATTTTCTTTAAATTAAAAATTTCTCAATTCCCTCACCCACCTAGAGTTACTCCTAAATTTACTCCTAGGTGTTCCTATATTCTCTTACAGGTTTTAAATACTTTCCCTAAAATGAAGTTTCTAATTTAGTTCAATTTAGAAGGTTCTTAATTGCAGATTCTTTACTAAGTTGACCTCGCTTTTTACCATAAGTTCCCCTCCTTCCCTTATTATGTTTCCTCGACTCCTTAGTTTCCTAAATTTTATATTTCCTTATTTCCCCTTTTTATTAGAGACAAAATGGCAGTTGCGCAATTTACCCTCTTTTCCTTTTATTATTAATTTAATATCTTTTTACACTTTCACAAGTTAAATAATTAATTTCTTCTTTACCTTTGATATCCACAGATTTTATTTAAGTTCTTACTCTCTTCGTTTTTCCCAAAAATTTATGAAGTCCACAACTATTACTTAAGTGGTTTTTAGTTTAAATTTTATTATTTTATTTTTATAAGGTATTTTTCTTAAGGGTGGACAAAATTTTACCCCTAGAGAAGTTTTAGACTTAGAACTTAGATTTTGAACTGGGCAACATTTATTTAGGGAAGTTGTTTTAAAATTTCTTAATGTGTTGTTTGTCTTAGCGCCATCTAGGTTCCTACCTCTATCATCATCAACGCAACGTTCCCTTCAGGACGCACTAGGTGCTCCAAGGGTGCCACTCGCCTCATCTTTTCCTTTGCGCGATGTGCCCTTCAGGATGCACTACGTGCTCCAAGGGTGCCACTCGCCTCTTGACTGATTGGTAGACATCAATAACCTCTGGAGTCAACACTCCACCAGGTGAACTTGTGGGAGACTAAGGGCTTCTAAGGAATAAGCCCCCCGCTTTATTGCATGCCCCTTAGAATCATCACGAGCGACTGTCGCAGGCTGCCCTCGCAGCATCGTGGGTCCTCTCGAACTAGGTAATCGTTAACCTACAGTTCGAGCCACGATGGGAGTGCTAGTAGGCTGTGGCAGGGATTCTATCCACACCTCTCCCTCAACCTCTCTGGTAGTCGTGTGTGGCCCCCTTACTCCATATGTGAGTCTGGTCGACAAGCTATCTTCAACCTACATCATCAACAAATCATGTCAGAACATGTCCACATCATATCATCTAATCAAATGTACTAATATCACATTAAATCAATCAAACCCTAATAGCACACTCCCTGACTTGATTCAGAGTCCAAGGGGTTCCATCGATGCCTCTGCATCCTCAAGGTCCAAAACCCTGCACACTCAGTAAAACTGAGTCAATAGCACATGTCTATGTCAATGCAGTAAAACATCATGTCATCTGCCATAACGCATCATAATTAAGGACAAATATTTTAAGATCATAATAGTCTAGATCACTTGCGAACAAGTGTCGCCAAAGAATAAGTTTTTTCAATGCGCCACAACGGGATGTTACAGTTGGATGGTCTTTCTTCCATTGGAAGATCTGTCCTGGCCATTTTATATTCTCCATGTCAATCCTCTGTGCAGTCAAGTTTTCCTTGTTTTCTACCAACACACAATTGCAAGTAGATGTCGATCCTCCATCGACTGACATCTTTGCTTTTTATTTATCTATAGCATGTGAAGGAATTTTATGAAATATTTTTATTTGACATGCTACATCTTTCAAATGTTCCTCTACTGGATTAAATTCAAAGTCTTGCACAAAATTTCCCTTGATTTTAGCGCAGTTTGAAGTGTGGTCACACGATTCTTTGATCTTATACCATTTGATTGGTATCTCATCTAATGTACTTGGTAACATATGGGTCCATACCATTTCATCCTTATATCCTATTCTTTGTCATTCTCCTTCATAACGTTGAATATGTTTTGTTGGATCATAGTCGATTTTGAATGTGGGAATATATGCCTCTTTGGATAATTTCTTGTCGTTGAATCTTTCAACGAAGTATGTCTATACAGTTGTCCATGTTTGTAATCAGGGGGAATGTGTTTTCCACCATCTTGCATACTGACCTGTGAAAGTTTCCACAAGACTCTCTGTCCTTCCCTGCTCTCGTATGGATTTTTCTACCTCTTCAACATGGGTCGAAGGGGTATGTCGTTCACTGTATCGCAAGGGTTTTTTTATCAGATTGTCGATCGGAATAAGAGTGGGAGTTTGTCAAGTTATTTTTTCATATACTTTTGGTACAACCTGGATTGAATAACACATCTTAAGATGTTTCTTTGGAATAAATTCAATAGACCAACAGTCTTTTGCATGTGCATAATTCTTTATTTTCTAGTTGTATAAGGCGGAGTCAGAATTATGTCTGACCGACATGGGAGATTCTCTCAAAATTTCTCCGTATACATTTTATTCTATAGAATCTTTTTGGTCATTGTTTATCTAATATAGACATATGGATTCTTGATCTTCATCCCACGACTCCATCCATGGTTTTCCTTCCTTTGGATCCAGGGGAATAATTATTTTTCTCCTACTTCCTTTCAATTTAATTTTATCTCTTTCTAGGAGATAGTTTCTTTCATTCGTCATTGCCATGACTGACCAGAAAGTGTTGCATACACTGGCACTCCTTCGACCAGGTTGATCACCTCAAAGTCAACCAAAGTCGGTATTCCCATAATTTGCGTGTCAATATTTCTTAGTATTCTGATTGGTTCTATTAATATATGATCAACTAACTTTAGATAATTCATCGTGAGTGCTATATTGGGTCAGCCCATTCGTACCCATGTTTCTCATGGTAAAATATTGACTTGCGAACCAAAATCAATGACCACCTGATTGACCATCATTCATTCGATCTCCAAGTCGACTGGTGGATCGTAATATTTTTTGTTATAAGAGAGTTGATTTGCATCCTTGGTTGGTTTTTGACCATCTTTGTATTCTCGCAGTATGTTGAGTAGGTCCAAAAGCCTACCTATTAACTGTTTTTCTTTGAGTAGTTGCAAAAATTCTTGGATGGTGTCTTCATTTCGAATTCTTGGATTTTGTTGATCTTTTGTGGAATTTCTGAAGAATTTAAGAGCTTCTCTCATGATTTGTTCTTCTTTGTCTGGGTTTGGGAAGTTGTTATCCTTATTTCTTTGGTAATTTTTTGGTGGAGTATGGATGTCGCATCCTGTGCCTGACCTTGTAACAATATGTAAGTTTTTGGAGTTCCTCACCTCTTCTTTAGATATTGCGTGTAGTATATTCACAATTTTTCTAGGTATAATTTTGTTGAGTACTATCGGAAAGTATTCTAAAGACTAATCTCCAGTGCTGCATATGTTGCAAAACTTCAGATCAATTCTTTCTTTTATAGGACAATCTACACTGTCATGATCATTTTTCCAATAGTTAGCACAATATGGTTGTCCACGACCTCAACCTCGACCACGACCACGACCACCGAAATAATCATCTCTTCAACCATAATTGTTTTCTTGGTCGGTGGTTTCTATGTGGTATATTGTTCATATATCATTCTTATTTCTAGATTTTAGATGGCATTCTAAAGTTTGGTGATCAAAATCTTCACATATGTGGCACCACTTTATGTTTTTTAGATTGTGTGGAAAATATTTTATACTTTGATCAGTTAGGCATTCACATATGTTACAATATTTATGGGATTGTACTCGGTGGATGTCTATTGATTGTGTGTGCTCATTTAGGTGGAAATTATCCTTTGTGTGTCCATCCCCGGTGCATGTAGTGCACCATATTTCATTGCGTTGTATAGATAGATTTTTGATAGTTTGTTGCAAATGTTATAGTTTTTCATCCAGTCTCTCCGTCACCAAGGAATTCAACAAGTTATTTTCATCTGACTTGACTCCTTTCTCCTTCTATAGTGCGTCTTGATAGTTAGTTATATTGTACAAGCGTAATGGAGATCGGATTATTGGTAGTATCCCAACTACATACCACTAGACTAGCAAGTTCTAGTCGATCGTCATTGGGATTTCACTTAAGAGATCGTTGAATATCTTGTCATATTCTCTTACCAACTCACCTGGTATTTGTTTGATTTCTTTTAACTTTTGAGTTGTCAAATGTGTGATGTCCTGGATTTTAAAGAATGTCAAAAAAATGTTCTTTATTTCTACCTTTGAATGAGTTTTGTTTTCGGTGTAGTTCATGAAACATGTTAAGGCACGGTGGCACAACACAGCTCCAAATTGAGCCATTTTCCTATCCTCGTCTTGAGTCTTCAAATGGAGTTTTGAGTCTTCCTCTCTTTTGTAAATGGGGATGTGGTTGAATCATGTTTTGAATTTCTTGTTGGAACGCTCAATTTTCTTGGTGTTTGAGTTACTACTTCTTTCGACTAAGCTATCGAATCTTCTGGTTGATTTTTATCTACATATGACAATGGATGATACTCAAGGAATAGTTGTTTATTCTGGAGTACAAAATATGTGTCCTTAGTTTGGGAACTTTGGTCTTTTTATTCGACTAACTGTCGATCCAAAGGTTGCACTGCTTCCAGACTATAGTTAATTTATTCTCTCGAGATTAGATGTGGAAGGGGGGTCAAGTCAATGAGGTCCTTGATTCGGATAATCATGTTGTCGATTTCATTTCGTTCAGGCTCAAAAATCAATGCATCTCGTAGGTTTCCTAGGTCGTCCATTTTGTACCATAATATTGCAGATTGATCGTCGATCTACAACCTTTGTTAGAAAAATTATCTTATCCTCGGCCTGGTTTCTAGTGCAGGAGACATACATAAATATAGTCCATATTCTTTGTAATCCATACTTTCCGGTTCGTTGACTGGTTGATGGATGTTCAACTGTGCGTCACTACTTCTGTCGGGTGTCGTCGTAGATGTTGTTGTTTCTAACTCTGGTCGATCTCTTTCTGACTCAGATTTCTCACACGCTTTGACAGGCTGACCCTCTCTTAGTATCCAAATACCAAATTTTCAATATTCTCTTTGTTACAGGAATGGGGTTATTCCCGTAGCACCGAGAAGTGTTGTTCCTGAGCACCGGTATCGTATATGGCAGAAGTAGTATTGAGCTCTTAGCTCGCCTCATTAGAGAGGAGGTATAGGAAGGTTGGATGTTCTTATTCCATACACCCTTGATGTATGGATATGATGCCTTGATTGAGATAATTTAACCTTTAAAAGCTAATTTTCATTAAAGGATTTGCCAAATTGTTTCTCGAGTTTCATTGGCCTTTGCGCAGGGTTGATTTTATTATAATTTCCACCAAAAATTTGGTTGTGCCATAAGGAAAATCTCCAGTCCTCGAAACCACGCACCTGCAGTCATACAAAACAAGGGTTAGCTACAAGTCAACATTCAAGTTAAGACAAAGCCTAGAAATCAAACGCAAGCTGCATGGAGGAAGACCCCATGGGAAGGGATTTACATTGCTCTATCTGTCATATGAGATTGGAACCTTTGGGATATATAAATATTTATGATGTTACATTCTTTATGCATGAAGAATAAATCTTATAGATCATATTTAAAAAATTGGAGAAATCTGATCTCTCAAAGACCTTCGTGTGTTGAATTGGTATTTGTGAATGCTGGGAAACATTGGGTGAATATGAAGACAGGTGTCGAGAATCATGGTGTTCAAACAACTGACAGTTCTTGGAAAGCATTCAAAGTGCTTTCTCATCCTCCAATCGCCATGCATCCCAAATCTCTATTAGTAAATTATTGCTTGAAAATTGCTTATATCGACAGGGCATCTCAGATGGCAAATGACAGAGTAGAGGTTTCTTGTGTATCCACAATCGAGCATTGAGATTAAAGTCCAAAGTCAAGCGTACCTACATACAAACACGAGTTAGCACCTACATCAAATCGCAACACAAACACTCGAGGAGAATAATATGATGGATGTTGGCTACAGACAAGTGGATGTTTGGAAGCTTAGCTTCATGGAAAGGTAGGCCTTCATTGATCGTATCTTTAAAGTGGCAGATGAAGATAACAATAATTTCTTGAAGAAGATCATGAATCATATTGTC
This sequence comes from Picea engelmannii, assembly GCA_009831015.1. Taxonomy (NCBI): domain Eukaryota; kingdom Viridiplantae; phylum Streptophyta; class Pinopsida; order Pinales; family Pinaceae; genus Picea; species Picea engelmannii. The sequence goes on from ML851212.1 coordinate 22,906, forward strand.
AGAGTTGGTATACAACTTCCAACTGTAGAAGTCCAATTTGAGCACTTGACAGTCGATGCAGAGTGTTATGTTGGTAGCAGAGGTCTTCCTACACTATGGAATACTGCTAAAAACCTGGTGGATTACTTGTTCGGCATGGTTGGACTATCATTCACAACGAAAATAAATCTCACAATTCTGAAAGACTCAAGTGGAATCCTCAAACCATCTCGAATGACTTTGTTATTGGGTTCCCCTGGGTCTATAAATACAACATTGGTTTCATGCAGGTTTGCAACTGGAAAATGAGCTCTCTATTCCATATGATAAGAAGAGAATTCATAGATCAGCTTTGGTGTTCGATAGGAACACTATGCCCAAAATGGAGATCTTCAAGGCCTGTTTCACAAAAGAATGGCTTCTAGTCAAACATAATTCCTTTGTTTACATCTTCAAGATAACACAGATTACAGTTGGAGCCCTTTTGCATCGACTATATTCTGGAAGACTGAAATGCATCATAATACCCCAAATGATACAAAAATATTCCTCGGAGCACTTGTTTTCAGCATGCTCGCCAACGTGTTCAATAGATTTGTAGAATTGGCTATGACAATGGTCAGGCTTCCTGTGTTCTTCAAGCAACATGATTTACTCTTCTATCCTGCATGGGCTTTTACTATTCCTACTTTTCTACTAAAAATTCCAATTTCATTGTTGGAGGCTGGAGTTTGGATGGTGACAACTTACTACACCATTGGGTTTGCCCCTGAAGCTAGCGGTTTCTTTCGACAATTTCTTATTATCTTCCTAGTCAATCAGATGGAAATGTCCATGTTCCGTTTTATGGAAGGAATTTGAAAAACAATGATATTAGCTAATGTCAGAGGCTTTTTATCTCTTATTCTCGTATTCATGCTTGGCAGATTCATTATCCCTAGAAAGAACATTACCGGGTGCATACTGTCAAGATGTTGCCAAAACAACTATATGCATGTTATTTAACAGGAGGCAGGGGATCTTGATTCTTTCCAGATTTGAAGACATAGAAACAGTTTCATATACGATTTTCAGTGATCTTCAGTAGTTCGAGACTCCAACTCCATTTATTTGGGATACTTGGCTGTTGAATAGAGAATTAAAAGCATAAATTTAGCATTCAACCTCAATAGTTCTATGATTCCTGGCGATCAAAACCATATTCAGGTTTTTTTTAAAAAGCACAGTTGGCAGAGGTCAGTTTTCTTACATGGGGCAGTGTTTTCAGCACTTGACAAAGCTTCTTCAAGGCATAATTGGCATCTTTCACATGTTTCATCACCAGCACCCAAAGAGAATCGAATGGAGAGAGCCATTTTTCAACTTGGTCGTAATAATCCCATGAAGTTAGGGTTTATTCTTTAACAAATTTTATTATCTTCTAGTTACACCTCATATTTTGTTATTTATATTTTTGACAAAGAAGATCTTTGATCCTCAGGATGATAACTAATTTTTATTTATAGCAGAAAAGAGGGATCTATATAGAGGAGAGGCAGAGAGAAAACCTAGGGAGGGGGAAGACCCGTGAGGGTAAGGCCTGAGAAGATATCGATGAAATAGCATCCAACCTGAGTGATTGTATGCCTGAAGGCATTTTATTTCTGTAATTGTTTCTGACATTGGAGATATATGACATTTGTTTTATCAGATTGTGATTTTCTTGTCTAAACATTGTTTTTCCACCTTCCTTGTTTTACATTCTGTCGTTCTTCTTACTTGAACGAATTATAGACATTGAGAATCAATGGCTGCTTATGGATGATAGATTCCTGAGCGGTAAAGATTTTGTTGTGAATGCCTATCATCCATGTGTTTTGTTTCAAGTATCGTTGCATCCATTTGACTAAGAGAATCTTGGTTTGACGACGTGTTCTACTTTTTGTCTATTCCCTATTATTCTATCCATTTACATATAAACATCTTATATGATATACAATTTGATTTCCTCCGATCAACATGGTGTTTACTTGACTCTATGCCCAATGGTGTTTTACTAATCGACATTTAGCCCGTTTCTCTTTTTCTTACTCTCCCGTCTACCCAATCCATCTTCTTTCAAAACCCAAACACATTCTTATTTATAAAATTATTTTAATAACTGAAGGGGTGCTAGGATTGACTCTATAGCAGTCTAGGGGCGACTTCTAGCACTAACACCCTGTTGATGGGAGAAACAGTCCATCCGTCAACTGGGAGAGTGGAATCGGTCCGGGGTTGTCTAAATAACCCAAGCCGTTTGGAATGGACCACCCTGACGAGTTTAACGGCTCCGTTGGCTGCCCTAAGGTCTCGTATGGAAACCAAAGAGAAATGATTTGAGCTAATAAATCTAAAGGGAAACTAGAAACTAATAAAACAAAGATAAATAACTAAACTAATAAAGGAAACTAGAAACTAATAAAACAAACCAAATTAACTACACTAATCTAACTATAAATTACAAACTACTTATATATACAAGATACTAACTATGATTATAATAACTCAAATCAACTACCTAATTATCAGCTATGAAATTCCTTATTCACAAATATACAATATAGACAAACTACAGATTTGATTAAAACCTGCAAAAACTTATGTGATCGCTGTCTTGAAACAACCAAGAATCTCTTTTTTGATTTTTGTATTTGTGAAAGGGAAAGAAAGCTAACTGAAATTGGACAATCTAATCTATCTATACTGAAATTAAACAATGTAATATAAATCTATCTAAACTATCATTTATATTATACTAATTAATCAAAGCATTAAACATCTAACTAATTGACCTGGAAACGCTCCAAGTCTGCCCTGTGTAAGATGACTTCTTAAGCTGATTGGAGGAGGGAAACTCACACCAGTTAATTCGTATGCTTCTCGTAAACGATCAGCTATGCTGCTTCTTGAAGTATGTTACAGGACAAACAAGACATAAAAGAAATCATAACAATTTTCTGATTATAAATTCCTGCAAAAGGGGAAACCTATTATGCAACAAACTTATATATTA
>WSFP011370974.1:0-31298 GCA_009831015.1 Picea engelmannii
TTCCTTTGCATTTTAACTAGTTTAATACTAATTTACTATTGTTGTTGTAAACTTGCTATTGTTGAAGTATATTATCTCTTGTTCCAAGTTTTATTGCAACAACCTTTAGCTAGTTGATCAACCCTTTTTTATTTCCTTTTATTAGCTATTTTTTCATGGAAATTTATTTACTTTTCAATAGACATCATTGGTCATCACATCCCTCACACATGCACAACCACTTTCCCTTGTCTAATTTACCTTAACCTTGCCCATAACAATGACCTAGCTAAATCAAGCATCCAAGATAGGGGGTCGTAGACTTGCCTTAGCTTTCTATAGGATCCCTTGAGGTTTCTAGGGAAGCCTTCCTTGTGTTGGATCTTATATCCTTCACTAAAACAAGGGAAGTACTTGATTAGGTGACAATGACAATTGCTTCCATACACTAGTTTAGCATCTTGTGAAGGCTTTGCACAAGTGCTATATTTTGTGATAATAGGTTCCATATTAGATATGTATAATTCCTCTATAAGGCACCCAAAATTAGCAACTTAATCAACCCATGGTGTGCCAATGCACCTTGTCTTCCAACATGTACTTCTACAACCATTTTATGTATTGATTATAGAAAGAAGAACAAGACATTGATGGATTTTTGGTGTCTCGGGTTCTCTAGGAACATGAAATGGTAGGAGAGTACATTGTTATTCCTACCTTCATAGGTCATATAAAGGATTACATGCAAGGTGACCTCATCCCATTCTCTCAACAACATCTCTCTTTTAACCCCTTTCTATGTCTACCACTATTTCACCAACATGAAATAATATTTTCTTAGCTTCATGGGATTTTGTATTATTCTTGAACCAATGTCCTCCTACTACCAAAAGGTCAACTATTCGGGAAATGGACTCCTTGGTGAATTCCATTATCAACCCTCAAACCCTGGTGGCATTGTTGTAGAAATGTTGAACAAATTAAAGAGAAAATTCATCACCATACCCTTGAAGTCGACTGAAGAATGCCATCCATTATGCTTGCTCAAATATACATAGCACTCTAATTTGTTGCATACAAGGTCTATGTTTGAAGGTTCACATTTGTTTAGTCCTTTACCCATATATATTATTGAATTCTTTACCTAACTACTATTGAGTAATGCTTCTCAACCCTTCCTCATCTTTCTATTCAAACTGCACTATTGTTCTTCAACACTACATTATACAATGAATTCTATAGCATTGCATTATGAGATTTGAAATTGGCCATCAACATTCATACAAGCCAAATCATGTTAGAGATCGACAACAAAAATGGGAATTTGGAAAACCTCTAGTTCCCATAACTTCTCATGAATGTCGTAATAATTTCCACATTGGACTAGTGATTTTATAACATTAGTTACTTTCCAGCTATCATAACTAAACCTATTTATATCCATCACATCATATTTTCAACATCATTCACCAATAGATTCAATGACCTATGGATATGGTTGTGTCTACTTTTGACTAAGATGGGATAATTGGAAGTGCCATAATTCATTAATTCAGTCAAAATAGAGGTTGATGAACCCCCTATGAATAAAGATTTGTGTTTCCTTGAGAAACACACTAAAGGTGAAACAATTGAGGAATCGGTGAAGTGCAGAAGAGTGTATAGTTGTAGCCACTACAAGTAGCAACAATTATAATGCATATTGATTTCACAACAATTAGAGAAAATGTGGAGAATGATACGTGAGTCATCTATAGCTGTCGAAAGCAGTGATGTCAAATATTGGTTGAATTCTTCAACAACTTTGTTTTGTAATAGTGAGCAGTTTGCAAAAGCAATTGTGTCAAAAATGTTTGGCATTGATTGGAAAAAATGCAAGGAATGGAAGATGTCATCGAAAGCTATAATTTTTCAAAGATGATAACTTGCCAGTGTACTAGTTTTCAAGTTTCATTGTCCTAGGGTGCCTTATGAGGTTTTCACCATAGAAAATTATTTTAGCAAAGGAGCATTCAACAACAAGATAGTTATCAAGAGATTATATGTCTTATGATGCCCAAAGAGTTTTTTCCTCATAAGAATTTTCGTTTTTTTTCTTCCAATAAGATAACAATAAAGAAATTGTTACTCTGTATTAAGGGAAGGGGTACCCTTTATCAGATTCAGGTGTTTTGCTTGACCATGTGTAGAGGATATGAATTCCTCCCTACTCAAAGGTTGTTTTACGACCTTCAGTTGGAATCCATTGATGAGAATGGGAATCATATCTTCATCAATGGTACATATTTGAATAGAGTCATTGTTGAAGATTTTTTCAATTTCATCAGGGCCAAAGCCATCTTTATTTGAGTTTTCCCTTTAAATATTTGAATCTACAATAATAGAGTAATGCCTAGTCACCAACTTGGAATCATTTTCTTTTGATGAAGTGATCACGTCAATGAATTTTTTGGTGTTGAATCACTTGTGTGTGGAAGAGTGCTTTCTATTGAATCTCATCTAGGGAATTAAGCCGGTTAACTCTTTCTCCTTGTGCTACATAAAATTCAATCCCTATTTTTAATGTTTTTTTTAGAGCTTTGGTTTCAAATTCTATCGACAAAAACTCTATTTTAATATATGTCATCTCACAAGGTATAAAGCTTGTAGTTGTTTTCCAGGTTGTGTTGTAGGCCCAAACTACTTCTGTGAGTCTATTGGCCCATTATTTTCTATGAATATAAATTGTTTTCATAAGAATTTTCTCAATCTCCCTATATGTCACCTCAAACTTTCCATTATCATGTGGATGGTAGGAAGTAATCTTCGTATGTCTAATTTTGTGATGATGAGCCAAACTTTCACTTAGCCATGAAATGTATTAGGCAACTTGGGTTGTCAGTGATATACTTGTGTTGTATGTAGAAGTTGGGGTCAATTCCCTTGATATCTTGGTATTCCCAAGAAAAAGCAGTGATGTTCTTTCGAAGTAAATTAACTAACTTTGTTCCCAAAGATAACTTATTTGGTTGTTTATGTATAAGGTTTTTCTAGGAAATATTTTCACTGAAGTGGTGAAAGAGTTGCATAATTAGCGGTGAAAATTTCTTCCATATATGTAATACTATCCAAGTTACTTATGTTTGTAGATTCATCTTTTGGAAGTATGACTTTCAAGGAGATCTTATTGGTGGATTCATTCTCATCGAATTTGTCAATTCATTTGTTAATTTGGATTTCTAGGGAATAGTAATTTGGCATGAATTTTGATATCATGGTATCCTCATCCAACTCCTTTAGGGTTAAGGCTCTCTCAATTGTAAGAACATGTTGGATAATAAAGTTAGAGAGTGTATTTCCTTCCTCTGGATCAATCCAACATGGTTCCTCAGTGTTTAGAAATGGTCTAGCTAGAGGATAGGGAGTAAGTTTCTTAAGAGACCAATAATGTGAAATGGTCATAACTCTCAATCTACAACTAATGTACACATCAATGGTTGCCAATAGGGGCCTACCAAGGATTAATGGATAACCTTCAAGTCCAAACTTTGTCTGCAACACTATGAAGTTTGCAACGTACTCTCATGAGTCAATGGAGACGACAATATCTTCTAACATCCATTATAGATTTATAGTGGAAACATTTTCCATTTGGAGGATAATGGAAGTTGGCCTCAATAGATCTTGTAGTTGTTGTCTCTCCATGGTTTCCTTAGTCATGACATTAATGGTTGCCCCTAAGTCAATCAAAGAGTTTTGTATCAACTAGTTGGTTATACATGCTCACTATAAGACTTCATGGATTATAGTACTTGGGAGTAAGGACCTTTCCTAGCATGAGATCAACAAGGTGACCTATTCCATGAATTATCTAAGAATATTTTCTTCTTTTCCCTAGTTTCTTTAGGAATAGTTCTCTGATAGACTTGATATAAATAAGAGCATCCTTTATTGCTTGGATTAAACATATTTTGACACATAGATTTCCAAATTCTCCTAAAAAGTCAAAATTTGGTTAAATAGTTGTCCCAATTCACTTTAATATTTCTAGAAAAGGTAGGCTATTTTCTGTTGTTCTTGTTCTTATTGAGAAAAAAGTTGTTGTGGTTGCTCTTGAGAAAGTTGAGGTGAATTTTATATCTACTCTTCTTTAGTTGGTTTAGTGATGATGGATGGCACAAATTTTGTCACCACCTTCCTTGAAAAAATCTAAAGCTCATTACAGTCGAAAAGTTCCACAAAGTAGGTATATTGTGTGATTATCTCACTATTGCATATCGTCTAAGTTAACTTATTAATGTTGAGATTTGGTTCAAACTAAGCAATAAGTGATGGCTATATTTAAGGCTAAAAATGATTATTTTGTTGAGGAAAAGGTAGCAATGCTTATTGCTGGTGTGGTGGCCACCCTTGTTGAGGTATGCATGACTATTGAGAGGTATTCCACTAGGTTTGTTGAGTTGATAGGGAAAGAATGTTGTTTTTCATCCTTGAGTGTTTGTATATTTCCATGGTTATGGATTTTGGGATTTGGTTTGGCCAAGGTTGAGGAGGGGCGTGATACCAATTTGTAGAAGGATTTGATTGATTATTCCATGCTTAATTGAGTACTAGGGATGCTCATAAGGCATACCTTAAGAGAATTGTCAAGGTGGTCCTTCCTTCTTTGGTTAATGAAACATACTTGCTCCATGTTCTCCTTAGATCCTTCATACAATGCTTTTAAACAAGGAAATTGAGGGCATTGTATTGTATGATGTTATTTTCAAATGGTACATATTTCCACATTATTCAATGGACATTCACAAGGAACATGTTTCTTGGTACATCTTATAAAGAAATACTTCCAAAGCCTTCTCTACCTCTTGTTTCGTCTTGGTTTATAGGATATCTAATTTCATTGCTAATGAATGCATGATATTTGGATTCATTTCTTCTAACAAGTTATTAAATATCCATTGTGGTCAATCCAATTGTTGCTCTCATGGGTTGTGAAACAATACCCCTTAAACCCTTGTTATTTCTTATAATAGGTCTTGAATAGCTTTTGAAATTATCTTTATCTCATCATAGTAGCACTTTGAGACATCTCATCCATCTATTATATTTAAGGTTTCTATCCATTCATCTCTTACTCCATTAGGAGTACTATTTTAAGGGAATTTTCATATATTATGCAGATGGTGGACCTCTTATAGTTGAAGTGAAACATCTCAACATTGTCCTCCAAGGAATCATCTTCTCCCCAAGTCATTTGGAAGATTTCATCTTTAACATCTCTTTCTTTGCAATACTCCTAATACTTATTGGTGAATAATTTATTCATATGCTCCCAGGTGTGGATGCTATTTCCATCAAAGTCCATGAACCATCATAGTGACGCGTCCTTTAGAGTGGAAGGAAACAATCTAAGCTTTTGAACACCATTACTATAGTCATAGGTTCTACAAAGGACTTCGAATTTAAAGAGGAAAGTATTAGGATCCTCTGTAGTCATCCCATGGAAGTGAGGAAGGATTGGTGGGTTTATGTTTTTCATCCTTATTTCTTCCTCAATTTCTAGGATGGGAAACTCAAACACCTTTGGTTACCCTTTTTATCTTTCTTCTACCATTGTAAATGAAGTAAAAAGTCATAGAGAGGAGGATGAAGATGATTCAAAATATTTTGACTCCTTAACACTTCCTTCTAGTCTCTTGGATGGCTCTCTTTCCTCAACAACTTTTCTGAAAAACCCTTCAAAGAATTTTTAGTCTTTTAATTCTCAATTTTTGTCAATTGTCTAAGTAACTCTCTCTTGTTTTCACCCCTATTATCTCCTTCGCCTGCATTAGGGTTAATTAGTTTTGGTAAAAAGTGTCCTAACTTATCTCTACATTGATACATGCATTCTTCTAAAAAATACCTATTGAATGTAGAAAGAAAATTATTGCAAAGGAAGACACTTGGGAACTCAAGTTCCTCCTTCTCTTGCAACAAAGTCCCAACTCAATAGTGTTTCTTCGTCAAATATTTTAGCACTTCCCCAACAATTGGTGAGCCAAAAAATTACAACAATACATGGGCTATTGAATTCCCTAACTTATACTTAAATTATTGACCATTGGAGTGTAATATTGTGATATGTAAGTTGTCGTGGATATTCCACTGGAACAATTCGTCACAACAGATCTAATAAAATACTAAAATCTTTACTATTAAGGTTAATTTCCTTTAGAAATCCAAAATATTTAGCTACTGATAAAATGGATAAAACACATAAAATTAGAGAACAATAAAACACATTCAGACCATCCACAAATAAACACAAGATATGACCTGGGAAACCCAATATGGAAGAAAACCCAGCTAGAAGGTGAGGTTGTTTTTCTCTCTTTTCTCTGGTAAAGAAATGATGCAAGTACAAAGAAAGAAGCACTCTCTATGGAGTTGTCTTTGACCTGTGGCCTGTATGTCTACTACACAATCTCTCCTCCTTTGTTATGCTCACAAAATACCGGTCTTAGATGTTTTGATCAACTATGGAACAAGATACAATGCAAAAGAATGGAACCCCTTCTCCTCCTAGTGGCCCGATAGACATTTAGGGATAGGTTTTTGACTTCCTCAACCTTCAATTGTGATAAGGTTTTGGACATTCTAGAATGTTCTTAGAAAATTCACTATGTGGCTAGCCCGACACATCTAAGTAATGGAGGCTAACATGGCATCCACTCGCACCATGGTGATCAATATGGTAGGTCAACTTGTGGGAGCCATAACTTTCTCATACGAACTCTGATTGACGAACGATCTATGTAATTGGAAAGGTATCGACGTGTGGAATTTATACTCTTCCAAAATAATAGGGTTTGGACCTAAAAAAAGGTTGTTTTATGCCTCAAAATGGCTCCAGAATATTTCTGACTATTTTTGAACCCAAATTTCCAAATTTGGATCAGCCGCCAAAATGACCCTCAAGTTGATTCCTCCAAATTTTCCACCTAAAAAATATTGAGATAGATGACGAATAATATAATGATCCAATATTGATAAGATTGTGAAGCATTGTGCACTATTTATGCAACCTTCAAGGCTTAAATGTTGTTGAATTGACTCTACGTTTCTATTTATGGCTAATGGAAACTAACTTCCTCTATATGCATCTATTCTACAAAGAGATTCTAACCTAGCAAGGGTTCATCTATTTTGTGGCATAAGTAATCTAGGCATATAATTCCCTTGGCTCTATAGGTTGATGCTTCATAACCCTTTCACTCTTTAGGACTGGAATCACAATGCTTGAAAGTGAAGGACTATTGCTTCATAAAATAAATACTACACGAATGAAAGCTATTTACTAAAGCACAACTAGATGTTACATAAATAAAACTATTCTACAACGTGCTAAACATTATAACAACCTCTTTCACCAACCAAGAGATCAAGGTATGTTGGTGAAGGAGTTCATTGACAATAAATGAATATTATAACTAATGAATAGAAACATGAACGATTCATCAACCACCCAAGCATAAACAATGTTGGTATGAGGAATTGTAACACACCGCAACTAAATAACAGTGCAAATGAAAAATATACATAAGGAGGTGCACTCACTAACAATCTCTTCAAGAGGGCCCTATCTTAAAGAGAATTGTTGAACCACTATAAAAGATCTCAGATCAACTCAAAATAACAATAACTTTATTTCGTCAAGAACACTTTCAAATTACAATATCTAGTCTACAATTTTTGTACTCCCAACCCTAATTGTGTGCAATTCAAAATCTACCCTAGCTGAAGCTAAAAATAAGCATATTTATAATAGAGTGTACTTGGATCCCTCAATATTGCTAGGGATTTCTAAGGCTCAACAAAACTAGTCTTACCCGCATAATTTTCAACTTCCTCACACCAGAGATATGTCATTTTGGTAGATTGTTGAGGAAATGAATTATGGGGCACATGATCCTTGTTCATCGGCTAATTCAATGGCTTGATATAGAGGGTTTGGAGGGGAAAATACCTCCTTTATTAATCAACTAGATGGGATGTAAAGGATCATAGGTTGATGTTTCCTTTTTCTTAGGTTTGAGAAATGTTGAAAGTGTACATTCACAAGGTCATTGTTTTCTTGGTCGGGCTATAATAGTGGGACAAATCCATGTGCCCTAGTATTCTAATGAATATATTCCACCTATGGTCTAGATCCTTTATTAAATTGATGAGTGTATAAAGGTTGTGGGATAGAAGGGATTTTATAGATCGCTAATCTCCTTTCAATTTATAACTTGGACAAATATTGGTGAAATACACTCAATGCTAATGAAGCAATTAGCTAATAAATCTCTAGCAATAACACTTCATAGTTATTGAAAACATAGTTCATAACCCATTAGTAGATCTATCACTAACAACCATTCATCAACATACAAGAAAACTTAGACATTTTCCACACAAAACTCATAAAAGATTGTCAAAACAACCATTGCAAGTAATTATTCAATAAACTATTCAATGGCTATAAAATTGGTTAATGCAATAGGTATTAAGATTAAAAGTGGCAATGAACAAGGTTTTTGAGGAGGAAAATGGTCATGAAAGATGAAAAAAATAGGCCAATTATGGGGCTCATCAATGTGCTTATGGGGAAGCCATTTTCAAGTTTGACAATCAAATGCAATTTTCTAATGCCTCCCACTACACAAAACCCTAATTTTCTTCTTTGTTTGAGAAAAGACTTCATAATGGTGAAGGTCATGGGTGAACAATGCCCCTATCACTACTCTATGCAGATGAATCTGAGGAAATTGATTACTCATCGATATGTGGGCGCATTTTTATTTTATCACAAGTTGTAACTTGTGGCTCAAATCCATTCAAGGACAAAAGAAACATTGGTCTTGGGGGCATACAAAACATATTGAATGCTAAAATTAGATTTTGTAAGATTAAATATGCGTGTTTGGTCATGGTAGAGGTGAGAATATTGTCCATGCATTTCTAAGGTATCCATTTCCAAGTTAGACCATCAAGTGCATTTTTCTAAGGCCTCCCACTACACAAAAGCCTAGTTTTCTTCTTCATATGAGAAAACACCATAGGGATGTGAAGCTCGTGGGTGAATGATTCCCCTAGTATTACTATGTGTGGATGAATCCAATACAATAATTGATCAATCCATGGGTCTGTTTGGATTTAACACGAGTTTCAATTTGTGACTCAAAGCCATTCATGGATAAAGGAAGCATTGGTTTTAGGGGCATAAAAATCACACAGTTGATCAAAATTTCATTCCATAAGCTCCAATAAGTGTGTTTGGGTGTGGCAAAGGTGAGAACAATGTCCACATTCTTTTAGTAGTATAAAAAACATATTGAGCATTGGAAATTTATTTCATGAAAATATGTGTTTGTACATGGAAGAGGTGAGAACATGGAAGTTTCAATGAACAATCAATCACAATCAAAATGACAAAATGAGCCCTACCTCTAGGTAATGGTTGAATTAAGGCATTTCAATGATAGAACCTTGATGTTCCAATTGCCTATTTTCTAATGTTGCATAAATGAAATGGATGAAAATATTGTAGTGATTTCTCTTAATGGCTCAAGTCATGAGATGCTTCATGATGGTGCACTAATTGGTTTATGCATGTCAATCATTTTTTTGAAGTAATTTTTTTTACTTTTAAAAATAAGAGCACCCAACAACTAAAATTATGTTTAGTATGTTACTATCTCAAGTATTGTACAACCCTAGAAATAAGTACTGTTAAACATAATGTCATGATGATTTTGTTAGGATAAAATTGACTCGGTGAAAGAGTCAAAGTTGTTAGGTCGACAGTGGTGGTTTTGGGCACATGGTATCGGTGACCTATGGTATTGAGTGCGTGGATTACATGTAATGAAAGCCTATAAAAGGATGGTGATACTCCATTGTAATGTGTCAAGAGTTGAGTGGTGAAGGCTTAGTTTGCCGAGGCTAGGACATTGGTTGGCTTGGCCAGATTTGGCCAAGGGTAATAATAGATCTATTGTTGGTTAGTTTTTCCTGTAAGGTTTTCCAAGGTAAATCTCATGTGATTTATCTATGCATGTCACTATGATTTGAAATGTTATGTTTCTCTCATATTTTTATTTCCTAACAATTGGTATCAGAGCGATAGTTAACGATGATGAAAAGAAAGAGACAATTGTTAGAGTACAGAGCTAGGGTTTAAATCCCTAAGGGACGTTGAAGGCCACGTGAGTCTTAAACAATAGAGGACAAGCCATGTGTGGATGGTGAAGCCATGGGAGTTGGGTGCATGCGCATGTAGAGGGCCCGAAGGTGAGTGGTGAAGACTCACTTAGCCAGTTTGGATCAGAGTGTGCAGAGAAATATATGACCTGGATGCTTGGATTTGATGGATGGATATGTCATGTGTGGTTGGATCTGTTGTCTAGCTACAGATCTAACAATAAGCGAGAATCAAGAGATAGAGGAATGACAAGGCTATAGGATGGTGGCATAAGTGTCGGGATAACAACAATGAAAAAAAATTAAAAATTGATGGAGTTGAATGTAAATGGGCATATGACTGTAAGACTTGGTTAGGTATGCATACCCTGTGTTTGAAATTTCATCGATAAAGTCTAGATGTAGACCTAGGTGATAGGGGAGAGCATGAAAGATTCCTAGATACCCTGACTTTGAGGGAGGTTTGGTCGGGTTTGGTCATTGGAAACCCCAAGTCAAGTTTAAAGGGGGGAATGTTAGACTAAACTTGACTTAGTGAAAGAGTCAAAGTTGTTAGGTCAACAATGGTGGTTTCAGGCACATGGTAGTGGGGACCCATGATATTGAACATGTGGATTACATGTAATGAAATCCTATAAAAGGTCGGTGATACTCCATTCTAATGTGTCAAGAGTTGAGTGATTAAGGCTCACTTGGTCGGGGCTGGGACATTGGCTGACTTGGCTGGATTTGGCCACATACAATAATAGATCTATTGTTGGTTGGTTTTTCCTGGGTAAATCTCGTGTGATTTATGTGTGCATGTTATATTATTTTTATTTCCTAACAACAGATTCATGATGGTTCATTGATTGGTCTATGCATGTCAATCATTTTTTTTCAAAATGGTTTTTTTCTAACTCTAGTTTTTTAACTTTTAAAAATAGGAGCACCCAACTTACAATATAATTATGCTAGAGTCCGCTAGCATCTTAAGCATTAGACAACCCTAGAAATAGACACCGTCGAATATAGTGTTATGATGGTTCACTCATTGATCTATTCATGTCAAGGACATTTTTTTAAAGCAATTTTTTTCTAACTCTTGTTTCTTTGACTTTTGAAAACAAGGGTAACCAACTAGTACAATTGTACTAGAGTATGATATTTCCTTAGGCATTGGACAAACCCAAACCATGAAACTATCAAATATAATGTCATTGTAATATATTATATAGATTATTTTATCATAGCTATGTTTCAATTGACTTTCAATAGTTAATCATCTTATATCCAATATGTATTAAATTATGCATCATTATATATTATTGCAAGGGAGGAGACACATAATCACTTTGTTTGTAAAGATTATCCAAGTTGTCGAGGTTGAGGTTGTGAGGATCCAAACATTGTGTGGTACAATAACCCAACTAAAGAGGGATTTTATAAAATAAAAATCCTCAAATGCATTATCCTAAATGTGCCATTGGTTTCTCTAACCGAGGAGAAGAAAATGGTTAAGGATGTAAAGAGCTACTTCACCAAATGGTACAATGATGAGATCATATGAGTGTGAACCAACCAGTATATATATGTGTGAATAAAACAATGAATTAATTTATTAATCATATGATTTCCAAAACAATGCCTAACTATCATTTTTTAATATTTATGCACGTACATCCACATTAAGACTTCTACATCCAATGCCATTCATCTATACTAGCATAGTTTTTTCCTTATCTTTTATTATGTTCCTGATCATGGGCATGAACCTAGTTATATTGTCTTTGTTTACTGATGATGACATTATTTAAGGAATTAATGAGATGGATTACTTAGATCAACATTTTTGACCCTCATGTATTAATAATATTGGCATATTATTGACATTGATAAACTTCATGTACTATTGTATTATGTATGACGTGTATGAGGTGATGTTTTGGTTATATTTCCCTGTAATGTTTAATGATTTTCCTTTCACAATAATGATTTTATTTTGTTTAATATCCAAGTTAATGATTTTACTTTCTAAGTGAAATTTGTTCAATCATTAGCTATAAAGCTCATGACTTTGGTCCTTACATGTCTCACTAGAGCTTAGGACCTCGACGCTACCTAAGCTTAGCTGGGATCCTAGTTCCTTAGCTTTGCGCCAAGACTAGGACCCAAGCTTGAGAGTTGAACCTGAGCTCAGCATTGAGATCTAAACTCAAAACTGGGAGCTGAACTTAAGATTAACACCCGAGCTCAGAATTAAGATCTATCCTATGATTAAAACCAAGATCTTATTTGATCTCAAGACTGGGAACTATTTTTATTTTTAAATAACAATTTCGACCAATATCTCCTAATATTTTTTTGATATTAATGTTATCCACATTAATAACATTTCTACTACAATTTTCAACCATAAATAACTCCTTTTCAACCACTTTAACCCCCAAATTTTCAAATTGATAGTCTACTAATACTCCGACCTGTTTTCCCACATACTTTTAAACCTAGTTTTCTTTTTATGTTCCAACATGAATTTCCATTTTTTTGGGACCTTAGTTTCTTGCTTGTTTGCGACCTCATTTTCCTCCATTTTCATCCTAAATTCCTATATCTCAATATAAAAAAGAGTTTTTTCTTTTGTTTTGAGTTGAATTTAAGGTTAGAAATTTAGTTCACGATTATAGTGTTTGCTGGCAATCCACTTATTTTATTAGTCCCTGCCACAGCATGGATTATTAGTCCCTGCCACAACAAGGATTATAGTGATTGATTCGTGGTCAAATATAGTTGACTTCATTGTGTTTAAAAAAAATTCCACAAAGTATTATAAAGTTTTTTAAAATTTATTTATTAAAATGAATTTTTTTAAATTTCAATTTTTTTTTCATATTTTTTTAAATTTCGAATTCTATTTTGTGATTGGCTACATAAGATGATGTGACTAAATACCCCTGCCTGGATGTGACATTTATTTTAAAAAAATTAATAAAAAGATTTAAAAATTAAAAAAAAAACAAAACATAATATCTCCTTGTATCTCATTGTTTTGATTGGTGGGAAGGTATCCATCTGGAAAATATTGTACTGTACTATGTAGTCATTCATAAATTAGTCTCCATTTTCTGTCTTTTTCTATCTTGCTCTGTCTATCCATGTTGTACAGTCATTATGAATCATTGCAACATTGATCTAAACACCCAGTACTCATTCATAAATTAGCCTCCCTTTTTTGTCTTTTCATATCTTGTTGTGATCTTGTTCTGTCGATTCATGTTGTACAACACTGATTAAAACATATCGAGTGTGAATTTGACGTTAAAGAAATACCCCTGGTTGTTCTTGTTTTTATTTTTATTACACATTACACATTGTCATCCGCACAAAAAAAGTAAGATCTGAACAAACAAAACTATTTTATTTCATAGTTATTTGTGAAGATGGCAAAGCACTTAAGTAGCCCGGTCTTTTATTAGTCCCTGCCGTAGGCATAGAGGGACTATAGCGATCGATAAAGCATTGACTACATATTAGTTTGTCCTTTGACCGGAAATATTTGCACAATTTGCACAATACCTATTGTTGGAGCTATGGAATTAAAAGAATATATTTTTATATATTAAAAAGTAACATATATGTACTGATCTGATTGGCTAACAGATTGGAGGTCTTATTTCCGGCTTCGCTATTCCCAATGTAGTATATGGCAAAATATCCAAACTTTTTCTAGTAGACAATATGTTTTAGTCATATATTTTTCTTGTATATTGCTTGAAGGTCGATTAATGCTACCATTAGTTCGAATGTTTGTATTAACATTTTCTGCTACCTGAATATATCCGTCAGTTTTGATATGTACTAAGCATATTGAAATGTTTTCATATCCAAGCTTTGTATATTTATTGAAATTTATTGAAACTTATTCCGAGATGCCTCAATAGGCCTAACAACATAAATGTTTACATGACACGATGTCCTCCAACACCCCTGACAGCTTAAATGTTTGCATACCACGAGGTCCTTAGACAACCTGTGAGTCTTAAATGTTTATGTAAATACGGTTCTCGGAGTACATGCCAGTTCAATAGCCATTGTATGTTTCATCCTTGTTCTGCCATTGAAGCTACATACATTGTTTACTAGTTCGATGACTGCTTCTTCTTTGTTGGTTTATCGGGTGCTGCCATTGTATGTTTCATCCTCATAATCGTTGAAGCTAGATACATTGTTTACTGGTTCGGTGAGTGGTTCTTCTTCGTTGGTTTCTCGGTTGTTGTTTTTTATTGTTTCGCTCACGATTCGACCTGCACTTCTGCATTTCATCGTTTCAGAGTAAGTTTCGATGCCATAGTTTCATTTTGTATTCCTTGTTTGCTGTTCAGTGTTTGCAGTTTGCAAGTAAGAATGTTTGCTTATTTGTAGTCGCATGTTCCTTGTATGTTTTTGGTTCCTTTTTTGCTTCGGCTGTAGTTTCGTAATCGTTGGAGATACATATGTTGTTCACTGGGTCGGTGGCTTTTGTTGGTTCGTTGGTTCCTGGGTTGCTGGTTCTGTTTGTTTTCCCTGGGTTTGCGCTTTGGGGCCCTGGGGGTGTAGTTCGACCTCTTTGTGCTTTCTCGCTGGTTTGGTCCTTGCTGGTTTCTTTTCTTTGATTTGGCCTTGCAGGGTTGGGGTGCAACGACGGTGGTTGGAGCTTTTCTTTTTTCTTTTTTTTTGGATTGTTATTGTTTTTTTGGGGCGCTTTACGGTGTTCAGCCCCTGCACCCACCAGTCAATCTGCAATTGTGTTATTTTCCATTTTTGCAGAGGTCGTTATCTGTATTTCTGTGAGATTTTCCTAGTGCTTGAGTCCTGCCATGAAAGAAAATAGCTGCATACAAAATTGTTGGAGGATTACATGTGAAGTTACAATATCCGCTGTTTTTTTGTTGGAATAAAGCATATGTATGCAACCTACATTTATAGACCATGTATGGTCAGATGTGAGGATATGACATGACATGTTCTTTCTCCTCTACATAGACCGGTGTGCGCACGATACAATTTGTGTTGTGCTTGAGATATGATATGTCTAACAAAGATTCTTCAAGATTATATTTTCATGTCTGGAAGCATGTCTGGGTAGTTTGCCACGAAAAACTGAGAACTTGTATCGTGGGAACAACAGTTGTGTAGAGGATAAAGAACATGGTTAAAGGGAATATCTGGATGAATTTCCAGGGAAAACCAAATATCGTTTAGTTGCGGCCATGCAATTGCGTGATATTTTCTGCCTTGTAATATGTTTTGGCCAGGGAAAAAAAAGCTAGATGTTTACAACCATGGATAGAGAAGTGCAAAGGTTCATGTTTCTGCCTTTGTAAACTGTTCACTGAGTCAGTTTTGCTGTATCTACATATTTCTTGTTCTCCAGTGAATACCAGCTTCCATTGATGTTCATAAAATTTTGTGGGTTCCCACATTGAAACAAACAGAGTAGCTGGAGAAAAGGAAGGAGTCTTGACTGCATCAGCTGAAGAGGATATAGAAAGGTGCATGCTTGTACTGTTGTTTCATATTGCGATGTTTTGTATTTCATTTATGGTCTGTATATATGTTAAACTAGTTGCGTGCCTTCCTACATGGTAAGTTATCTTGGTTACATACGTTCCTTTTTGCATACTAAGCTAGTTTATGTCCGTTGTGTTTGCGTTGCATTGCTGCATTTAAAGAAATATAATCGTTGGACAGGACAAAGGACTCTTTGGCGGGTAAATAGACCTTTTTCTTTTTCTTTTAGATGTCTGTTTTCATACTAACTTGCCTTCGTCTCGATTGCATCTTCGACGTTGCTGCCTTGGAAAAAACAGGTTGCTTGGACATAGAGATGAATTCTTCTGTGCAGTAGCATAGGGTTCTATGGTACAATCTTCTAAAAGGTATACCAAGTGTGTCGGTAAATTAAATATACAAACCGGGTGGGAGCATATAATATTAGACTTGAAAACGATGAATTTGCAGTAATGGGCCTTTCTGCGCTCCTTGTTTCTACTTTTTCCATTTTCTATTATCCCTTTTATTTTCTAATTCATCTTCTTAGTGTGGTTTCCGAAAATTCCTTCGTGTGCCAGTTGGCAGACTAACAGACTGACATATGTGGTCCTGATTCTACCTCATTCCATAGTTACCCACTTTGTCGATTGTGGCTGCCAGGTTGGCAGGTTGAAGATTTCTCCCCTGGCTTCCGGGGGTCCGCGATATACAGATTGGCCATGGTGACCCGCGGTCACGCCCTGTTTACTGTTAAACATTTATCCAGTTAAAAAATTAAGATGCATACAATTTTACGGTTATTTGGTCCTTCCGATGGACAATATACAATGCATATATTTGTTTAGTCCTAATGTTCATCTACACATGCTTGCATCAGAAAAAGTTGGACTAGTGAGACGACCATGAGCAGTCAGTCATCCTAGACATTAGCAGATCGATAAGGCCAAAGGTAAAGATGCATACGCTGTGCTCTCACTATGTTTACTAAACAAATTTCCTGGGCTATATATTCATCTATGGCATGGCGGATATACTGATGCCATTTTCAATACATGGTTTCCAGCTTATAAGAAGTATCAACAAGTACAAGCGAAATGCCGAACGTGCTGCATGTTCCGCAGACCAAGAGGTGTGGTTGCGAAACTGTGGCTCCATAGTTCATCAATATTATTCATGTACTTGTAGCACACTACCATTCACTTTAGTTTTCCTGTTCAAAAAATGTCATCAGGTCTAGAGTTGTGATATCCAAAGTGTTGCCAATAGAGGGCTTGAACAACCGCCAAATTGGACAACTGTTCGTCAGGGACATAATGGTTGTCTATACCACCTACTTGGACAAGGAAACCAAAAGTAGATCCATTATGCATGCTGATATGATAGACAAGGGTGCCATGATGACAGTCACACTGACTGTTCCTCCACAACTTGTCCAGAAACATGCAGAAAATATATTACCGCGTAATGGGATATCCATTACAAATTTTAATGTATTGCCCAAAACAGTATATGACCTTGGTGATTGCGATCGAACTATTTTGCTCAACGAAACAAGCATTGTGGAAAAAATTCCTGCTATTTGTTCAAAATATCGCTTCCTCCCAGACTCGACTATCAGGCAAATTGCACAGAGCACTGGTATTTACCCAATGGAACGATTGGCACTGCTGTGACATTGGCAAGAAAATTTGGGTCGCAACACATTCTCCATATAAATGATGGAGAGTCGGACAACGACAAGGCAATGGTACTGCTTTTCATATTCAGTTTTGTTCTTAACTTTCGCGTCTGCATATATGTCGGATAAGTTACACAAATATTGCACTATTCCATGTTGCAACTACAATTGTTCGATAATTCATATTTGTTTTCGTCAATGGAACAACAATTGCATAGAGGGCAGATTCCACTTATGATGTTCAAAAATATAACAAAGAAGAAGGATGGTAGAGAAAGGATCTTTCAGACAACCTAGGCAATGTTTGTAACAGTGTTGCGAGCAGATATAGTAGAGGATCTGGAGAAACTAGCTAGCTCTACAATTGTTGTGCGTATACATCCACAAAATCATCCTCACTTTGCTTATAGAAATAGCCTTCAACAAATTTCTGCATCTGTTTACTTTTTCTTTTTTGTTTTAAAGGGGAGGGGGGGTGCAGTTGTGTATTATATTGTTCAATGTATTAATCCCTTTGCTCACGTTGCCAGGTTGAAGGTCTTTTAGTTGCAGTTAATGTGTACTCGACCCCCTTTGAGCCTGTATGTGCAAAATTCCATTCCGCTACTTCTGCCTCCACTTTGATAAGTGATGATACGATTGATTGTCTGCGATGCGATGAAAAATGTCCATATATTTATGGACATTGCGTCACTGGTGTTATCCGAACCGTGGGCACCACAACTGTGCAGTGTTCGGTTAGGCAACCTCTGTTACAAAATGTGCTTCCTGAATTGGCAGAGTTGTCGTATGAAACATATCTACACAAAAAGGCAAGCAGTGTCTATATGCTGCAGCAACTTCGGATACAGAGCAAATTCACCTTAAATGAGGACAATGCAATTTTGCATATTGGCTGAAGAAGGAAAAAAAAAACTTAAATCTAACTTTGGGAGGAAACAAAAATACCTCATGTCTCTCTATAATATTTGTTCAACATCCAGATGCATGTTCATTTCAAGAGAAAAGGAATGCGCCAATGTCTTTTCTTTGTATATCAAATTGTTTGGTGCAAAGGTTGATGGGTTTTGCTCAATAGAACCTTCTGGGAACTTTCTTTTGGGCTGTTTAAAGTATGGTTGGTTCTTGGTTATCTGGTTTGTCTGTCAATTTGTATACCGTGGAACTCTAGCTCTTCTTTGGAGGACACAAAACAATATACTTGATTTTTTTTGGCCAGCTGGCATGCAGATCTGCCTGATAATTTCTATGGCACTGTTACGCAAATGTGACTTGTTTTGGCAAATTTCCTTGATCGATGAACTTGGTCAAATTATTGTTGTGAAATAATTTGAAATCAATGAATATATAGTGTGCGAAGTGCAACTGTCCTATCATACCAACAAGAGGCTCTTAAAATTCAAATTGATCGTTGTTTTCACAATTTTTGCTTATTCGATGAACTTGGTAAAATTAATATCTTGGAATAATTTGAAATCAACGAATATATACTGTGCGGAGTGAAATTGTGCTACCATATGAACAAGAGGGCCTTAAACTTCAAATTGGTCCTTGTTATGCTTGCGGCGATAGAATTTTACAAAAAAATTCTTTTATTTCCTTCATTTTTAAAAAAATAAGCGATTTAACATCCTTTAATAATTTAATGTAATTCACTTGTACAATAACAATAGTTAATATTAATATTTTAGTATCTGAAAATAATGTTTTTAGTTGAAGTTAGATAGGATGAGCATTGCTAAACAATTGCAATCTTGAACCCGCCAGACGTGGAATCCGCAAGTCCACCTGTCAATTTGTATATCGCGGAAGTTTGGGTGATATTTGCAGAACATCGAACAAAAGAGGTTCAAATTTTAGCCCGCTAGGCTGAGAACCCGTGATCCAAAAAGTGCCCAAGTATGGAACAAGGGATCCAATAGAGGCCCAATTTTCAGCCCGCCAGCCCTAGAGCTCCCAATAAAAAAAATCGCTAAATATGAAATTCATACGGGATCTTTGCATATGATGTATAAAATCTCATTCCATACTTTATTTAGAGACTATGTCCACAAGTCCGCATGTCAATTTGTATATTGCGGAATTCTAGGTGCTATTTGTGGGACACAGAACAATAGATACTTAATTTTCAGCCTGCCAGGTCGCGAACCCACGATCCAAAAAGTGCCGAAGTATGGAATGAGGGATCCGCATATGTTCTAGAAAAATGTGTTTGTAAAGCGTGGAACAATAGATGCCCAATTTCCATCTTGCCAGCCCCAGAGCCCTCGATAAAAAAAATCGCTAAATTTGAAATTCATACGGGATTGCTACGGGACAATAAAAGTGCAATGTTCAGCCAACCAGCTTGAGTCCACCTATCAATTTGTATATCGCGGAAGTCTGGGTGCTATTTGTAGGAGACATAACATTAGAGACTCTATTTTTGGCGCACCAACCCGCGATCTAAAAACTGCCTAAGTATGGAATGAGGGATCCACATATGCTGTATAAAATCTCATTCCATACTTTATATAGAGACTATGTCCAAAAGTCTGTGTGTTAATTTGTATATCTCGAAAGTCTAGGTGCTATTTGTAGGACACAGAACAATAGATACTTAATTTTCAGCCCACCAGTTCCCGAACCCGCGATCCAAAAAGTGCTCAAGTATGGAATGAGGGATCCTTATATGTTCTAAAACACTATCAATTTGTATATCGCAGAAGTCTGGGTGCTATTTGTAGAAGACGGAACAATAAAGACTCTATTTTTGGCCCGCCAGGCCACGAGCCCCTGATCCAAAAAATGCCTAAGTGTGGAATGAGGGATCCGCATATGCTGTATAAAATCTCATTCCATACTTTATATAGACTATGTCTACAAGTACGCATGTGAATTTGTAGGACACGAAAGTCTAGGTGGTATTTGTAGGACACGAAAGTCTAGGTGGTATTTGTAGGACACGAAAGTCTAGGTGGTATTTGTAGGACACAGAACAATAGATACTTAATTTTCAGCCCACCAGGTCACAAACCCATGATCCAAAAAGTGCCCAAGTATGGAATGAGGGATCCACATATGTTCTAGAACACTATCGATTTGTATATCGCGAAATTCTGGGTGCTATTTGTAGGAGACAGAACAATAGAGACTCTCTTTTTGGCCCACTAGATCACGAGCCCGCGATCCAAAAACTGCCTAAGTATGGAATGAGGGATCCGCATATGCTGTATAAAATATCATTCCATACTTTATATAGAAACTGTCCACAAGTACGCGTGTGAATTTGTATATCGCGGAACTGTAGGTGTTATTTGTAGGACACGAAACAATAGATACTTAATTTTCAGCCCACCAGGTCACGAACCCACAATTAAAATGCAATGTTTAGCCAAGCAGCTCGTAGGTCCTCCCGTCAATTTGTATACTGCGAAAATCTGGGTGCTATTTGTAGGACACAAAACAATAAAGAATCTTTTTTCAGCTCGCGAGGCCGCTAACCCGCGATAAAAAAAGTGCTTAAGTATGGAATGATTCTTTTTTATATTGCTCGTTTGTGGAAATACTTTTATATCACTAGGTCGACCAGATTGTGCAAACTTTCTCGTATAATTAAATTATGCAATATAAATATTTAACGGTAGTAATTTAGCGCAGGTCAGGTTCTGAATTTGTATATCACGGAATTGTCAGTGCTATTTGTAGAGCGCAGCATAATAGATGCCCAATTTTTTGCCCGCCAGCCCGAGAACCCCTGATCCAAAAAAGTAGCTAATTATGGAATTAATACGGAATCGCTAAGGACAAAAAAAATGCAATGTTGAACCAACCAACCCGCAAGTCCGCCTGTCAATTTGTATATCGCGGAAGTGTAGGTGCTATTTGTAGGACACAGAACAATAAAGGCTTAATTTTCAGCCCACCATGCCGAGAACCATTGACCCTTCACGTTCCCTGGGTATATCTTCGCCCGCCCGCTTTTCATACTTTGGTATTTCTTGGAATCGGTTTCGCCATTGCTGCTGCCTTCGTACTTGTTTCCAGATATGCAATAATTAAGCTTTAATGCTAGTAGATATCCTGTAGCAACCGTTAAAACTGTCAATAATGTCCGAAAGTCCGGAGAAGATTTGTCATTAGTACGAATTAAACTAAGATTTGCCCACAAGCATGTTATCCTTTCCAAGTATTCATTTCAAAGGCCACGCAATATATTTTTTTTGTGCACCGACGGGTTGGTGCTTTTAAGAAATTTCTGATTCTTAATCTCTTTTCGCCGTCACCGCCACGTTCACACTTTTTTCTAATTGTGCAATTAGTGAGCTGTGATGGTCACAACTCATTCCGCACGAACCCTGGAAATTGTCATTGATCAACGAAAGGTTCGAGGAGATATTCCATTAATACACATTAAACCATAATTTGTGGAGGCTTATATTATCCCTCCTCGATTTTCATTTCAAACATCATCTCGACCAAACGAAAATTCTAAATAACTTCTGCCAGTAGTTCTCTCCACACACAGTAAACACATTGGGGCATAATGGCCAGAGGTTCCACTATTCCAAGGCATATTCTTACTATTCATCTCCCTTCGCCCAGGAGCAAAATAGGAGATGGTCCCTTGGTACACCGAGAGATATATTTCAAGACAAAAAATTCCATCGCAACCCTGGTTGGTCAGAGAACCTGCCCAGTTGCAGTCATTGCTATCGCAAAAGTTGATGCCATGAATTTCGAGCCGGAAGAAGATGATCTGATGGACGATGATACGACAATGGATGATGGCAATGCAGAGAATCTTCCCACTCCTGTGCCCAAATTGAAATCAACCATAATGAATGGACCTTCCTGGCTCGGTGATCGCAGTCATGACAACACCAAAAGGAGTTTCAGAAAATAAACTGACGGTGAATGCAACAACCACTTTGCACCGTGAAAGTAGGAATTCCAGAGTTCCAAATTAGTCCGTTCTGGGCGAAAGAGTTTCAGTGTAAAGAAATGATATGTTGATGCTCCCAGAGATATATTTCAAGCCCAAAAAATATTGTTTAACATTTTTGGGCATCAGGTCCAAAACTCTCGTTCCTGCCACGCATTTTCCTACTAGTCATCTCCTTCTGCCCAGAATGGACTAATTTGGGCCTCTGTAATTGCACGTGCAAGCTGTACTACTGAATTTTTTTGGACTATACAGAGGCCGTTTCAGCTAAGGGCTATTCCACTTGCCCTGCAACCATTTTCGTCTTCTTTCTGAGGAAAAGCTTCTGAAAAATATCAATTTCAGCAGAGGATGATTCATCGACAAGAAAACTCCAAGGATCTTGCATACTGTAGAACCCGTGCTTGTGTTTGTCGCAGATACCTTCAATGTTTTGGCCCAAAGAACTGGGTCCAATTTCTAAGCATAGATGTACAGTACTCGATGTTTTTCTTATTTTTATTTTTATTTTAAATGGATTTGCTATTAAAAAAAATTTGCCTTGCACTCTTCGTTGCTGCCTCTTTTCTGGGTTTAACGCATGTTCTAATTGGCATGGTTCGGTGCTCTCGTACTTCTTCGATCTTGTGTTTACTAATACCAATGTACAATGTTGCAACAAAATCGTTATTCTTGTTTCTAGACATGCAATTATTAAGTTTTAATGCTAATAGCCCATAATGCAATAAGTTTAATACTTGAGTTAATATGTTGCACTGATGGTAGAATGTATCAAGAACATAGTTACACGCACACGTTCCAATAAAATCTAATCTTCCATAAAGCATTTGCTGGCAATTAGTAGAAAATGAAATTTAGTGGTTAAGTTGATACGTTACAGTCATGGAATAATGTATCAAGAACATAGCTGCAAGCATACATTGCAATAAAATGTAATCTTCAACAACGCATTTGCTGACAATTAGTAGATCATGGTTTTGCAACGATGGGGCTTCTTTGAAACCAATTCGCGCTTACAAAAACTGCCTTCCACCTCTCTATTTTCCCACTCTTTTATTCCCTCTAGTTTCTCTTCCTGGTTACTTAATCATTTTTTTCCCGACAATGCGTTGCTCCGTAACTTCGTGGATTCACGGGTTTGCGTTTCCAACGACTGCTTCCCCTTTCTTTAAATTGATCGTCTACTGTTCCCTGTCCCACAACTGGCACCCAGAGTTCCTTCATATACAAATTGATAGGCGAACTTGTGCGTTGGTCGGGTCAACATTGCAATTATACTTTTCTGTGACCTCCAAACAGTATTCAGAGCTTCGGTATATACAAATTGACAGATATTAAAAATTGCAATCGTTCTACTGTCCACCTATCATGCCCTTTTCTATGCTGCACATTTTTGCACTGAAAACTTTCGAGAAATACAATTTAACTATTGGGTCCTCGGATATTTAGTGGAACTATTGTCACCCCATTTTGAAGCCCGTCTGTCCGCTTTCCATACTTCTCCATTTGTTCGAATTTCTTTGGCGAATCGTTGATTTGGCGGGTTGAAGAAATATTCAGTTCGTAGTCGTTGTTTCCTGTATCAGCGCCCCTTTGCAATTAGCAGTTGGAAATTATATATAACATCTTATTGCCACGTATGCAATTAACAATTTTCCTGTTCCATACTTAGTCACTTTGGCAGAATTCCGCAAATATACAAATCGGTCACTCAACTGTCCCATCATGATCTCTTCCGTTTTACACATTTTGCACTCAAAAATTCTGAAACATGAAATTTCATCGTGCAACACTCGACTGTCTTGACTATTCTCGTAACCCTTTTTTGAATCCCGTCCGACTGCTTTTCAGAGCTTGCCATTCTTTCCTTGCTCTCTGCCCTCTCCGTCACCTTCACACTTGTCTATAATAAAAGAAAATAAAAAGTTATATATATATACATATCTTGTTTCTAAATATGGAATTACTGGCATTTAATTCTAACAAGTCATCATGCAGAAACCGTATATATTGTCTTTGATGGGCGAAAGGCTCGAGGACATCTCGTATTCATGCACATTAAATCAAAATTTGCGGGTGGATTATATTATCCCTTGTGAGTGTTCATTTCAAAATCATGAAATCCCGTTCACATGGCATGCCCTTCGCACGTTCACGAAACCTCCATTCCTTAAATGCTCTTCGCCGTAGCTGCCACGTTCGCATTTCTAAATATGCAATAAATAAATTTTACTGCGAACAGTTCATCATGCACCACCAATATAGGTTGTCATTAATCGGCGAAAGGCTCGAGGAGCTTTCCCATTCAGAAGCATTTAACCAAGATTTAGCAAAAAGTTACATTATTCTCTCTAACAGTTCATTTATACCGTCATTTGCAGCAAAGCAACCTTCTCATAAACATATGGCATCAACTCGACACCAGTTCTGTGGAGATACAGTTAACACCTTCGGGCGTGAGGACCAGAACTTCCACTGGTCCAGGGAATTTTCTTATTACTCAACCCCTACCGCAGAGAACTAAGTAATTTGGACCTCCAGGATTGCTCATGCAGTCTATGTCCCTGAGGTTTTTGACTGTAAGGACCTAGTCTCTTGGTGTGTCGATAAATTTATTGCAGACCAAAGAATTATTCCACTACACGATGACTCTTCTGTTTCTTTGTCACCTCAGGTCTTCTGCCAGATGCTGAAATTGCCCGAGCCAACATTGACATTCAAAGGAGAAGATTGCAAACAGTTCCTAGCAAAGCATAATAACGGATTGGACCTCTTGCCCCATTTTTTGGAAAGGTCGAATCTAGTTCCTGAAGATATTACAAGTATGCAGGTTAGTTCATTTAGAAATCCATTTCAGGAAATTGCCTGGCTGTTTACAAGAATAACGGGACATGAGTTCACAGGTACTATTTGCCGCATGGCTCTTTATATTTTGTATTTCACAGTCAATGAACAAGCCCTTTTTGATTGGGGCAGGTTAATTTCCCATGAAATCTCTTCCCAATTGTCAAGCTACAAAAGGGAAAATAAATTTTATATGTCATCCTATTTAGTTTTTGCAATAGCACATTCCTGTCAATTTTCGCAACTGTCTCTGTCCAAAAAAGTCAACTCGAATTCCACCTAGTAATGTTCTGGTACCAGGCCTTGTGGAAGCACAAGGCTTCCCACTATTTTTACGAGGTTTTTAATGGCTTCCTGTCTGTTTTCAAAGTTTTGTTGTTAGGAGAAAATGCTCCCCGCATATCTGAATAGGCAACTAGTTTTTTGCACAATAAGGGGACACTCCAACATTTGGATAGTTACACTGTCATGAGAATTTTTGGCTCGGAACAACTTGCTCTCCTTCCATTTCACGTTACAGACATAATTTTTATTGCAAAAGTAGCACGTTAATACAACTACTGGTTCCATCTGTTCCAAAGGAAGAAAAAAAAAAGTTCATTCCTCTGCCTTGGAAAATAGGGGAGTTTGTCTTGAAAAACGTCAACAAAATTGATGATTTCGTAGCACATTTTAGCATCTCCAACCTCAGATATGCTGAAGACAAAAGAGGATTCGACCCCTATGATATTTTTAGACAACATTTACAATCACTTGGCCTCGACGATTGTTTTGTAAATAAACAACTGCCCAAAAACAGAGACAGTGACGGTCCTGCCTCTGATACCGATGACATAGAGACAGTGCAAAGCTGCACTAAATTGTACACGCAACAGGGGAAAGGCCCCAGTGACAAGAGTGTTCAATCCGCAAATACCACTTCAAAAAGTACGACATCCCAGAGCATCTCTCCAACGACCCATCACAACAACAAAGAAACCCAAAGTTCTTCAAATGGAGGAGGAGATAACGACCCTCCTCACTCTAAAATTGATAGTTCTCACAAGCTTCCAATAGAGAAGAAGAGAAAAAAAAATGTGGGTCAGGTAGAAAAGCCGGAAATTTTGATTCAGAACATGGAAGTTGACACTGATTTGGATGCCATGTTCCCCTTCCTTGATAAGCCCCAAGACGACATCCACCATAGCCATCCAATTGACATATCCGTTACCCAAAATTTTGACGAAGATGAATCCTTCATGTTCCAGAGCGTTGTTTTTG
The DNA here is from genome assembly GCA_009831015.1 of Picea engelmannii. NCBI lineage: Eukaryota > Viridiplantae > Streptophyta > Pinopsida > Pinales > Pinaceae > Picea > Picea engelmannii. The sequence continues at coordinate 26,403 of WSFP011370974.1, forward strand.
ATAGCCGGAACAAAAGATTGATATTTGAGAAAAAATATGTTAAAAATATCAAAGACAAATCTCGTTCAGAGGTTGACGTTGCCAACATGCGGCCGTCCCAAATTTGTCAACTTCACACCGCGACTAGAGAAGCACTTCATGATTCCATTGGACGCATCGAGACCCAAAATGCCAAATTGAAGGACCGAGTCAAGGAATTGGAAGACGATTTCATTCCTATGCCATTGCTTATCAATCCTTTGGCAATAGCCATGCTTGGCACCCCTGCACCCAATGTAAAAGCATCCTCCACCCTGCTCGCATCCTGTAAAGGATACGTGGAGAACAATATAAAAAAAAGAATGGAACTGGTTACCCAGGCGTGGAAAATATCACCAACCATCACTTCCCTTGGAACCAGGGCACATAGCTTGCTCGAGCTTTTGCAAGTCGAATTAAAGGATGAAGAAAATTTCTTTTTAAAAACGGTCATCCCTTTTGGCAAGATTGTCAGCAATATGACAGAAACAAAAAGAAGAGAATAAGATCTTCCATCCAAAATCTGGATCGGCCAATTGAATGCATGTTGGAAACAAAAAGTAAATAACTTGCGTCTCATTGTTCAGTCATGTGAACAAGCCATAGCGAAGAAAGATAAATTATTCACAAAGCTGTAAAATATAGACTTAATAGGGAAAACCAACGACTTCCAAGACCCCCTCTTAATTGCAAACTCCTTGCCCTTAACCAGGCAAGAGTTTGATAAACATGTTGTTATGTTGAATACCTTGTCTTTGGAAAATTTTTACAGCGTCCTTCAATTTGATCAAGCTCACGTCCATGACTGACTAGTCAAATATGCAGTATAGAATGAGGAAATTCATCAGGCTCTCTCTAATCTTTCTATCAATTTCCAAAAATTAGAAAACAAAGTTTTCAACATCAAAATCCGGAATGAGATCAACGTCACCCCAATGAGAAGCTACATTGAAGAATGGGTCGAAAGGCAATTGAAACAGGTCGCCAACGAAAGACAACAGGCAATTCCCGACATTCCAACAGTCGTGGAGAACATCCTTGAAACTGCAATCGTCGCCGACATCAATGAAACGACAGCGGCAAGAAAATAGCCAAAGCGTTCATATGTACCCTCACTGTAAGTTTAGTCATCACATCTTTCTTTGTTTCTCAGCCCTGTTATTCCACTTTCTTAAATACAGATGTATAGGCAAACACTTATACCTTTCCATTTATTTTCTTTTGCAGCTATTGCACTCTATCTTCTTTCCACAATCCCGTTTCTTGTATATATTTCTCTAATGGTTCGCGGGAGCCCCAATCTTAGTCTACATGACAAACACATTAAAATCCCGGTTTATATGTAACAAACTTTAATTTTTTGGTATATTTCAAAATTTGCAATAGTATGTAACAAACTTTCAATTTTTCACATACTTGAAATAAAAAAATGCATTTAAATTTTTATATGTTACAAGACTCTATTCTTATCTTATCTTTCCTATTCTTATACTTCAACAGTCTGTATGGCAAATGCATCTAGTCTTTTATATGTTACACACTTTTCTTTTTTTTATATATTTCAAAATAAATGGCGTTCAACAATGCAAGCGTCATTTACATATACCCCATGTTCACAAATGCATTTAAATTTTTATATTACTTATCTCCTATTAATTTTATGTCATCATATATTTTTATCTTTCACCAGTCCATATGGAAAATGCATTTAAATTTTCAAATTTAATCTTGCATTGTCAACAAATTTTTTACTTTGTTATATACTTTCAAAAAAATTAGGTTTGCTATATACTTTCAAAAATTAGAAGCTTGACCGTCATTTACTTTTGCCCTATCTTCCGTGTTATACATTTTGCACAACATTTCCCTTATATACATTTTGCACCAAACACTTCATTTCATTTACAATTCGACCCTATTTTCCACAATTTACTTTCTAACCTCCTTGACAGGGATTGCGCTGCCACACAACCTTGTTAAATCATTTGCTTTTATCTTGGACATGTTCTTCGAAATGTTACAAGCACAGTCAAAAGTTGGAGGCAAACCAATGTGGAATAGCCTTGATGTTAACTCATAGTTGGCTACGTGGGAAGACAATTTATTAGATATGCTTAATAATAAAGATAAGAATTATATCTATTAATCCTGGTTTATTAAAGCAATTTACACAGCGATGTGACTCATTAAAGAGCTAGCCCAATTGTTAAATATTTATAGATCATTGTAATGAATTCGCGATGTGACTCATTAATCTAATGGATTATGTTAGGTTCCAAGTGTCCTCGATTGTTCTACCAAGATGGTTGCATTAAGTCTTCCTAGTTGCGCACCATTATAACGATATGATGGAATGCAATGCAATAGTTGAGGCCACAAGCAAAGGGAAATTGAATTGATTTAGGGTTTAACAATATCTTCTTTTAGTTTATTTCCATCTTTACTCATTTTATGAGTCGACACAAGTTATAACCTATCAATCTGATCCTTCGATCCTGGACTTTGGCTTCGTAAACCCATTCAGATTTAATTTACCAGAGGTCATGCCTTGAGTTTCTTGCATTAGGCTTTGGTGGTGACTAAGTCTCTTCAGTAAGTGGAATTCCTGGAATAGGGTAAGCTCGTTTCTCCTTTAGTTGTAACAGATTTTCTTGCACCGGGCTCTTGTCTTTTTGGTGGTGACTAATTTTGCCTGTCTAGTTGAATCTCTGAATACAGTAGTTGAATCTCTGAATACAGTAATTGCTCGAGGTCGTGCCATGTGTTTCTTGCATTGGGCTTTGGTCTTTTTGGTGGTGACGAACTTTACCCAGCGAGTTAAATGCTTGGTCTTTTTGGTGGTGATGAACTTTACCTAGCGAGCTAAATCCCTGGAACACAGTAAGCATGTTTGTATTAAAACTAGCACAGCTGCTAATTCGCGGCTGGTGAACGCCGAAAGATGGCAGCCGAAACTACTGGTGATTGTTGGTGATGTCAGCACAGAAACGCGGTCACCAAACGTCAGCTAGCAGAAACATGAAACGCCTTAATACCTCTGTGAATATCTTAATATTTTTTAATCAGGTAGATGTGGCAATAAGTTAGTGAACACAGTAATTTTTAAACACAATTAGGTAAATGTAAAAAAGTAAACATATAAACAGAGGTCTTTATAACAGCTCATAAGTTAATGGATGAAATCAGAGCCATTCATTTATTGTGACGACTAAGAATATTCTAAGAATATTCTAGGCATATTTAATCTCGTCCATAAAAAACCTATTAAAAACTAAAAACCTATTAAATATGCCCATTGTCAATAGGTGTACGCCTTTCGGCATAATAAATATTAGTGCTTAATGATGTAAATTTTTTTAGTGCTTAATGATGTAAAATACTTTCTTTTAATATTTTTAGACACTATAGCATCTGTTTTGTATTAAAATAAATATGCCAAATTTTGTTCTTTGAGTGAAAATCTCATTATTATTATTTTATCTAATTTAAAATTTTTCTCTCCTTAAATTTTTGAAACATTTCGTACACAAATTAGTGAAAGAAACCAGTGGAATTAGACAATCAATCACACCTCCTAAGCTGTAGAGAAAATAAGTCTGAAAACATTTATGAATACAGGTGGCATCACAATGATTTTCAAACATACACTATGATGTTTCTTTTAAATCTATTTTAAAACAATAACTTTGATTTCTTATTTTGTAAGCATTAAAAGAAATATTCAACATTCTCATTTTTGTGGAAAAAAAATATTAGTCATAGGTACAAGTTAATTGACATTTTATCTGGGTAAACTAATTGTGTAAACTAATTCTGGCAAGGTGTATGCATTCACATATAATGTTTCTTTTAAATCTATTTTAAAACAATAACTTTGATTTCTTATTTTGTAAGCATTAAAAGAAATATTCAACATTCTTATTTTTTGGAAAAAAAATATTAGTCATAGGTACAAGTTAATTGACATTTTATCTGGGTAAACTAATTGTGTAAACTAATTCTGGCAAGGTGTATGCATTTACAGACATTTACAGATTGTTGTGCAAAGCCCCTTTTATTGTTATCATAATTAATAATGAGCAAGCGGCCATCAGCACTGAAGAGGTACCTAATTTTTTAATCTACTGGCCTTAACTTACATTTGTATAGCAAGTAGAGACATCTACAAAATATGCTTAAAATCTATTCTGAAACATTCAATTTTTTCCTGAACTTACATTTGTATCCCAAGTAGATACATCTACAAAATATGCTTAAATTTTATTATGAAACATTCAATTTTTTCAGAGCAATGCAAGGAAACACATCTGCAAAATATTAAAAATCTATTTTGAAAATTCTGTAAATAAAAGTGCAACGATCTTGGAGACTATGTGAACAAGTAGTATAATGGATTCCTACAAAATCAATATTGGAACAAGTAGTTCAAAGAAAGACAATTTAAAACCTATTTTGAAACATTTAATTTTTGTAAAGTAATGTTAAAAAACACATCCTGGTGAATGAAGGTGCAACCACCCGTACCTGGAAACTATGTGAACAAGTAGTATACTGGATTCCTATAATATCAATATAAGAACAAGGAGCTCAAAAGAATAATTTCGACGACAAGACAAGCAACAACTCTAGAAATAACAAGAGGCATGCATATGACAGCAAAGCCTTGTTGAAATGCCACTACTACTTGCAAGTGGCAACGAAAGCCTAATCGAGATTGCAAGTGGCAAAGGAAACCTGATCAAAGTTACAGTTATTTATGATGCTCAAAGAGGCTAGTCTTGAATACAATACACGTGGACAACCATGGAAACAACATCGATGCATGCATAGGACAACGGGGCGTTGTCTAAATGCAATTACTTACAATTAGCAATGGAA
>ML851214.1:0-31293 GCA_009831015.1 Picea engelmannii
AGAAGCAATGCAAATGTTACCTTTTCAAACACTTAAAAAAAGACAGCATACATTAAAAGAACTTTTACCCTAGCTATTCATGCTAGTAGAGCATGTGATCTTGCATCTAATATTGTCTATCACACTCTTCATAAAGCAGATATTCTAGCTGAAAATTGCAGAGCTATTGAGTCCAGAATTACGATTTTTTCCATTTTAGATATATCTTTTGTGTAAGTCTACAAAGGTCTTGGCACGTCTTTTTCACTGCCGTAAAAGGGTGGCCATCCTGATTACTTGCCAAACACTCCATATGGATTTATGACACCACCAAGGAAGGATCTCCAAGAAGACAAATATGCCAATAGAGTTGAGATATGGTCATACTTTCAAATAGCCTCTGTACTCAAGCCCAAACATCTTTTGGGAATAGGCACCACCAAAAAATATTCCCAACATCTTTTGGTTTCCCACAATAACTATAGTGGCCATCTTTGTAGCCTGTGATTTATGGAGCCTTCCTTTAGTAGGGCGCACCATGTATAAAGTAAACCAGGCAAGGAGCCACATTTTGAAAGAAATTTTCACATCCCAAATACAATGCACCCTTTGAGCCATCTACATTCATCATCATCAGGATTATATTTTATCAAGTCTAGCTTTAAATGAAAGGTTGGGGACCCTCTTCTCACGTAATTCCCCTATCTTGTTTATTATAAAACATGTTCCATGGCTTGTCCATTCATCCCAATTCCGGGAATGAGAGACAACTAACTGTTAACCCCTGGATTTTCACCCTTGAAAAACATGAGGGTTAAGGGCCAACATGCACTATTTAGTCTAGCATTCAGAGATTTTCCCAGAGTTGTAACACTTGTGTGAGCTAGAGGTTGGTTCCCATCAGAGACAGGTACATGATCAGTATATGGTTCTTTTTGTTTCAGAGGAGTTAGCTTAGTTTCACATGGATATGAGAGAGATTGCTATTTTTAGCAGGTGGGCCCTACTTTTTAGGAGACGGTGACCAATGACTCATTTCATAGTTTTGAGCATACAATATTGGTCCTTGCATGATTACGAGCATGATGGCACTTTTTTCGAGGATTATGCAGGGGCATTCTATTTTTAGTAGGTTGAGCTCCATGCCTCATATTAGGAGTATGAGAGTACAATATTGATCCTTGAGACATTTTGAGTCTATTGGACCTTTTCTAGGATGACTTGCGAGTACTTTCTATTTTTAGCAGGTCCAGATCAAGGTCAGATGATGATTCCGAGCATATATCCAAGTTCATTACAGAAAATTGAATCTGATCAACCTATTTCGGGCAACATGCAAAGACTCCTATTTTTATCAGGTGGAACACCAAGGTTCGCATGTCAATTCTAATCGCATATTTGGAATCCTCACGGAAAAGCGAACCCGATGAGTATCATATCATTGACATGTGGTGACATTCTCTTTTTAGTAGTGTCTATTTTTAGACATTTGACACATGGTAGTGTTTTCCTAGTCATCCTGGACGTTTTTGGCAGTTTCCTATTTTTTAGGGCCATACCCCTATTTTTAATAGTTTCTATTTATAGCAGGGATGGTCGCCTCCAAAGGTGACAAGCGGTAGGGTCGGATTTTGACATTTGGCAGTTATGCAGTGTGACATGTGGCAGTTGGGTGGCTCAATTAATGAAGGGGCACACTTCCTAAGGATTAAACAAATAAATGGAATTAATTAATAAAAGGGGATGTGTGGATGACGTGGCAAGTTTATTTGGGTGTGATTGGGATAATTGAAGGTTAAACCACTCATCCTTCACTCATCATTATTTGGCTTTTCATGTATTTAATTCCCTTTTAACTCATTGTCCTAAATGAGCCTCTCTTTTCCTTATTTTTCAGCATTAATGTGCCTCCATTTTCCCCTATTTTCTAGCACATTAATTATTTTTCCAACTTTTTCCTAATTCCTAGCGCATTACTACCATTTACTTATATTAATTCCCCATTTTTCCTATTTTCTAGCACATTATTTATTTTTCTAACTTTTTCCTAATTCCTAGCGCATTACTACCATTTACTTATATTAATTCCCTATTTTTCCTATTTTCTAACGCATTAATTATTTTTCCAACTTTTTCCTAATTCCTAGCGCATTACTACCATTTACTTATATTAATTCTCTATTTTTCCTATTTTCTAGCGCATTAATTATTTTTCCAACTTTTTCCTAATTCCTAGCGTATAACTTCCATCTACTTATATTAACTTCCTATTTTTTCCTCACTTCTCCCTAGTTAATGCACATTATTCCTATTTATCTATTTCCCACATCTGCATGTGTTTTCCTTTACTCATGCACACCCTTTCTTTAACTTCCCTTCATCCATCTATTCACTTTCCAATATTCTTTATCCCTATTCTCTCCCTTGTTTCCTATTATCTAGCGCATTCATTGATTAGTAATTGATGTGCCTCCTCCTTTTATTCCCCCTATTTCTTAACGCTAATTCCTTTTATCTCCCACACGTGAGTTTAATTTCCCTATTTTCCTAGCGCTCCTCTCCACTAAAGCGCTTCTTCTACACGTGGGTTCATATTTCCATTCCCCCTTCCCTATAGTGTGCCTCCTCCCTATATTTTAGGGTGCATTCCCCTTTGCCATGCGCCCTTACTCCTCTTCCTCACTCACTTAACTCCTCTTTCCATTTATTGATTATCCTTCTTCTAACTTTCACACGTGTTAATTCCCTAACTCTTAACCCCTTCTATTTCCTCTTATCCATGCGGTTGCTTCACCCCATGTGCCCTCTCCCTAAAAATTACGGTGCAAACCCTCTTTTTCTTTCTTTGACTATGCCTACCACTCCTTCACTCTCACACATGGGAGGATGATTTGCTTACCCTATGCACAAGTCTACTTCACTATTACTCACCTTCTAATGTGTTTTTACTTGCCTTCTTTACTCACTCATAGGCCTCATGGTCTTCAATGGTGAAGTGTGACCCTCATAGCTATAAATTGAAGTGAGCTACATTGGTTTAAGGTTGGATTTTGGCAGCAACAACATTCATTATTCTCTCTCTCTCTCTTCTCATTCTGCTTAGACTAGCTACTTTTTCTTTGTTCGAAGACACCATTGTACCGGTTTTGGACTTGTCTATTGCGATGCAATCAACCCTTTGTCTAGCCTTTAATAAAAAAGTGTTGTGTTTGCATCGAACTTTCACTCTTGTCGGTATTATGTTATCTCTTTATGTATTGAATTAATAGTTTCTTAGCCATTTATTATGATAATCTTTTATCTTTTAAGTGGTTTTCTCTTCCTTTCTTTCATTTTTCTCACGCTAACACTGCAGGATCCATCCAAGCAATTTTAAACTATAATAAATAAGTGTTGTGTTTGCATCGAACTTTCACTCTTGTCAGTATTATGTTATCTCTTTATGTATTGAATTAATAGTTTCTTAACCATTTATTATGATAATCTTCTATCTTTTAAGTGGTTTTCTCTTCATTTCTTTCATTTTTCTCACGCTAACATTGCAGGATCCATCCAAACAATTTTAAACTATCTTTTCCTAACGCTTTGGCGGAGTGTTTAGATGCTATCCAAAGCATATTTGTTGTTGTGATTGCAGAAAATCAGGTTCAAATCAACAACTTGGTACCTAGGGACTCCCCCTTGAGGTTGACACACTAGCTTGAATGGAGAGGAGGTTTTCCCACAATAATTTGGGGCATCCACTCCTTGAATCAACCCTTTTATGTGAAGCCGAAATTTTTAGGGACTTTAGAATATTTCAAACTACTGTAAGAAACAATTTTCTATAGTAAAACTGAGTTTTGAATATATGAAGTTTGAATGTATGAAAGATCATCACAACTGATAAAATTAGATTTTTCTTTTGATGCAATTTAAACAATGTAGTGTAAGTTTATATTTTCAAGTAGCCTCATAAAATTCAATGATAACCTTGTAAATTGACACCATATTTTAACAATTTGATCACAATATTTACAAATAAATCAACTAATAAAATACATCAAGTTCTAGTTGATTTAGTCCCTTGCTCACTTGTAATTATATATTTTTTTTGATGCAATTTAATCAATGTAGTGTAATTTTATATTTTCAAGTAGCCTCATAAAATTTCAATAATAAGCTTGTAAATTGACAACATAATTTAACAATTTGATCACAATATTTACAAATAAATCAACTAGTAAAATACATCAAGTTCTAGTTGATTTAGTCCCTTGCTGACTTGTCCTTTGTCCAAACTTATCAAAATTGAATGTTTTCCTCCCAACCAGCTAGGAATGGCCTCTACGGCTCCCTAGATCCAAGAATCATTGTAGTTTCCTAGCCCTTGAGCTCGAAATTCCCAGCAACCAGCCAATTTCGTACGAGTCATGTTATTGCACAAATTGTAAGCTGGGAAAAACCCTACCCAATCCACAAAAGTGAAACAACTATGGGAGTAACTACCCACTGTCACCTTAGATAGATATTCCCCTCGCTTTAATGATGATGATAAGTCACCACAAGAGGGGGATCCCGGTGACCTTAGGGGAAATGAGATGGAAAGTGGAAATATGGTGAGTGAAACCCCTATAGGTCAATATTGAAGTGGAATGATGGCTTGGAAAAGGGTCTTGAATGAGGGTAAATGGTTGCCAAATGTTGTAGACCTGCAAAACAATGTTAGCCCTACCTGGAACAAAACAAATGAGCATAAACCAAGCCTTGTATCAAGGGGATCAACAAGATAAGTTTGCTGTCCCAAATTGCAGCATTATATACGTGTACAAATCAACAAGAAACAATTACCAATAGCTGCAAATTAAATCACTAAAATAAAGTATAAGATGATGGAAACTAAGCTAGCAACAATTAGTCAAACTTCCACTGGAAAGAACGAGACTTTAGATGGTTTTTAGAGTTGTTTGTCAAGTATTATCAATAAGTATTATAACAACCAAGTGGTTGTAGGAAACAAATGCTATAGCAACAAGTTCCAACCACAAAAATCAACAAGTAAACCGTAAAAAAGATAGCCAATGAGTAGTAGAACAATAATCCTGGTTCACAAGTAAATTTCAGCGGTTGAAAAGTGAGTAACAGATAAAAGAAAATGAGTTTTGTTGCAGCCTTAATGGTTGTTGTATCAAATTCATTTTAGTAGAAAACTCAACTAAAAGAGGATGCGCTTAGGGCACATGAATGCTTATAACATGTAGAAAATAATCCAATTTGAACAATTGCAATATCTCGTAAATTCATGTATTTCAATGCAATGATTTTATTTCTCTAATGCATGTAAATGAGTGCCTAGTCTATTGGGTTATGGAGTCTTGGGTGTAAGAGTTGGATTTACTACTTCTCTAGGGATGTAAGCCCATTTACTCTCTAGAGCAAGCAAATCCAACAAGGTAAATTTAGGAGGGTGTAAGCCCTTTTACTCCTAGCAACCTTGAAAAGTAATTTATCCAACAACAATTATGATAGACTTGGTGGAAGATGTTGTTGATGTTGAGGGACTAGAGAGTTCTCAACACCAACATCTCAACCTCCCATGGTGCTAGGTGGGAAGAGATGAGAATGTCACCTTGGGTTTAGAGCCCCAACAAAAAACCACATTAGCCCCTAGGCTAAATCTCCTCTAACCTAAAGTCCAAGCATGAATTCCTTTTGCCTTGTATTTTTTAATATTTAATTTTTAATGCATTTTATAATTTATGTTTTTTATGCTTTTCTAACTTTAAGTAATAACTAGAAGGTTAAAAGTAAATTAGTAATATATATATATATATATATATATATATATAAGTGTTAAAAGATTAATAAATTAAGTTAGTGCATAAATATAATGCAAAATATTATTAAAGACCATTTAAACAAATTTAAAAGTTAAAGAAATAAACATAACAATAAATAATGATATTTATTGTGACTTATGTTTTGTTTATTTCATCGTCTTTAAAATATTCTTATTAAAAAAATAAAACAATAGAAAATAAAGATAGTAAATAAAGAAAATAATATACATGTAAAAGATTGAAAATTAAAATGAACTAGATAAGAAAATAAATTAGAAACAATATCAGAGCCAAAGATGATCTTTATTGATGAAATATTTACATATTTCCTTAGATCCTTTTAATCTTTCAGGCCTCTGTGAAGACTTGGACCCTGAGTGAAACTCTAACTATTCTAGGTGATTATCTGGCTCACACTAAAATAGCCAAGTACAAAAGTAATTTAACAAAGATCATACATGCTTGAATGTGAATAGTGAAGCTTTAAGGTAATCATCCGCATATGAGAAAACTGGTTAGCCATGAGAACATAAGCACAACACAACAAACTCAAACAAATGAACAAGTTACCTCAAAGATGCCATCAATCTCCATTTGCCAAGCTCCTCTTGCTACTCTACAAGCCACTCCTATTATCAGGGACCCATCAAATCCCCTGGAGAAAATATGCAAAGTATGAATGATGAAAAGATTTACAGGTTTCTCTCTCTTGCTCCTAGCATACCTCTCATGATTTTCCTCCTTGGTTGGTTGTACGTTGCCTTTTTTTTATATCAGTTGGTGGACAGTTGAGTAGTTCGGGATGTTTTGATCTTAAACGACCTCAAGCCCATACGAGCTCGAACCGATTAGAACTGCCTCCTTTATTTTTATTTAATAAAAGAGTTTTTATTTTAAAGAAAGTACTTGTTGATAATTTCTCTTTCTAATGTTTGTTTTACATATCTTTTGTTAATTATATTTGTAACCTCAATAGTATCTGATTGTACACTTCCAACTGTCATGGCCAACTGTATGAGTTAATTAGGATTTATTATTTCGTTTCTTGATTTGATCGAACCTATTTAGCTCAACTCTTTTCCCTTAATGAGCATACTCGATGCTATGCGCTCTGCTCATTTCTGTTTAAATTTTGTCTTCTCTGTATTATCTTCTTTGCTTCTCATTTTGTCATGGTATCGGAGCTTAGGACGTAAGCCTCTTCATAGTGTTTGGAGAGCATCCCGATCATAAGAAGAAGAGCACAGAGATTACATTGTCTCGCAGACGAGAGCACGAGACACAAGATTCTTCACAGAGCTTGGAGAGCAGTTTGCAGTCCACAAACGCTCAAAAGATCGTTGCAGACAACAAGTGTGAGGAAGCAGAACTGCAGAAAGTAGAGAACAATTAAATATTACGAGAGCATTTAAAAAATTCGTGAAATTATTTCTTAAGATGAAAGTTTGCAGAAGCAACGAAGGAGAAGCAAGATCAGTTGTAAGATCGACCCTGTGAACAGATCTGAGCCATTGATCAAGCTCAGAAAGGACGACGAGCCCGAAGGTAAAGATAATTTTTTCTTAGCCGTAAGATCTGAGCGAGAGCAAGATAAACCATCAGATCAAGCAAAGATCAAGTCAAGACCGTCATATCTCATTGGAGAGAGATCGATGGTGGGGAGGCATTGCGAGGATCAGAAACGAAATTAAAGCGTGAGCAAGTTGTGATCCCGCAATCGATCAAGATTGTTAATCTTGTCAGATCAATAGATCAACGACGGATATCGATCCTGCTACGAACAAGCATCTTCGCATTGTGGGGATGGGAGAGGAAATTAAGGCGTGAGCAAGTTGTGAGCCCGCAATTGCTCAAGATCGTTGATCTTGTCAGATCAACAAATCAACGACGAATATTGATCCCACTACGGACAAGCATCTTCTCTTTGCAGAGATCGACAAGGAGATTAAAGAGTGAGCGAGTTGAGTCTCCGCAATCACTCGTGGTCATTGATATTCAAGCAAGTGACACGCGTCAGGCGATCTCGCACTCTGGGAGGAAGCAAGAAGAAGCTGAGGAGTAAAAGACTCACGAAGCTCCGAAGAGCCGAAGTAGATCCAGATCGTTGATTGAAGTGGACACATGGCAGGAGATCCTGCACTTTGGCGATAATCACTTCGGAAGAAAGACATATACAAGAAGCTAGAACTCCTAAAGGCCCGAAGCTCGGAGTTCATCTGGACCATCCATTAATGAGGAAACGCAACGCCATATCCCTCACTTTGAAGACTTAGCACTCTGGAAGGTATTGCAAAGAGAGATCTACTCGAAGTCCCAAAGTAAATCTGATCCCCTGAAGGCTGTGGACACGTGTCGATAGATCTTTCACTTCGGAAGGTTAACACTTCAGAGGATTGCGTGAGAAAGCAGACGAAAACTCCCGAAGCTCGAACTCCCGAAGAAAATTTCCACCGTCCAAATCAAAGGCCACGTGGAGGAAGATCTCACACTTCGGAGATTCGACACTCCATAGGATTGCCCGTATTAGAAAACAAAAACTCTCGAACGCCGAAGTTCTGAAGATCTTGGCTGTTCGTTTGCTAACGCCTAAGGATCATTGATCTTTGAAACAACAAGTAAGAAAGACATATCACCCGAAGTCCCGAAGTATTTGTGGACCGTTGATCTTTGTAGCAAGAGGTAAGAAAGGCATATCACCCAAAGTCCCGAATTATTTGTGGACAGTTGATCTCAAATCAACGAGGATCCTTGATCTTTGCAACAACAGGTAAGAAAGGCATATCACTCGAAGTCCTGAAGTATTTGTGGACCGTTGATCTCAAATCAACGAGGATCGCTGATCTCAAATAAACGAGGACCGCCAATCTTTGGAATAAGACCGTTATTCGACCATTTGATTATTCAAAGGAATTGAGACCTTCAACGTCGAAACGCCCGAAGCCCGAAGCCCCGGAGTGCCTTGTGTTGTTCGAGAATTTGTACTTAAGGCTATAAAGTATAGAATCTAGGCATCCGAAAATAGGGTAAATGATATAAAGGAAGAAAACAACTTTTAGGAAATGAAGCTAAGGCTGATTTCTAAGTTGTCTTTGTCTAGCTTCCAATTGTTCCTGAATTCTTATGTCATGTTCAATGGATGCCCATGAACGTTCAATTCCGACCCGGGTGGTAGCAATTTTTAGGATGGTATCAAAAAGGTTGAAAGCGATGTTGGTTTGATCCGAGAGACCGGGTTCAATGTTGGGTTGTCTTGCAACAGGCACAGTCATGAAGGAACATAGTTTTAAAGGGTTTGTTGTTTTTTAGGTTGTTGTTTCAAATTTAGATTATACGAGGAAAATCCCAAATTCAAATTAATAGTATAACAAATCCAAAGGCCTTTTCTCGTAATTAAGTTAACTTTGAAACGTCATGCATGAAACCAAAGAAAACATGAAGCTGTTGACAATGTGAGGCTTCAATCAAGGAAGAATCTCACCTTGTGACAGAAGAAGAAAATAGACAAGAAAAACTTTAATGAAGCATAAGATATAGAAATCTAAATAATTCACAGGTCTTGTACCTGCTGATAGCCAATACAAAGGAAAAATTGTAAATGATTAGATGACTAAAATAATTGATCACCGCAGTAGAGGTTGTACTAAGTTGCAGCTAAGCATTCATCAAAGATATATATAAGAAATGAAACTAGATGCAAAATAACAGAGGAAACACATAACTCAGTCTTGACGGAATCTGGAGTCTTCGAATTGCCTTTGTATTAATTATGGTGAAAGAAAATTTCTCTGTTACAATCGGCCAAAGGAAAAAACCCCTTGTTCTGTTTTCAAAATGTATATTTATACAAGATTAAAATGCTTCGAATTCTAATCATTCTAAAAGTTTCAATTACAAATGGAAAAATGAAGCGTTTCACTTCCTTGTCCCTTGACCTCTCCATGCGGGCAGGGCATCTTCTTTTCTTTGTTCTCTAGCTCCAAAAATAAGATGGAATAAACATATGTTACTATTTCCCTCCAGAAGTCCACCCTTTCCCCTGCTCAATACAATTGACACACCTTTCTATCAACTGGGCTATCAACTTGGAAGGTTCTGTTTGGTTGTTTGCCTCGAAAGTGTAACAATTTTTTGCTAACTGTGGAAATATTTTTCCTACTTGTCAATTTTCTGTGATGATAGACCATAATTGTAAGCTTGGTTTTATTAACCGTTTATCCACTTGGGGAATATCGACTTGCCTTATCTGGGATAATTCAACATGTTCTTTTTCCACATTTTCCTTGATATTTAGCAGATGTTTGGCTATGTCAATTTTGCCCAATGTTCCAACACTACTTTCTTTATCGAGATCTAACAAATTTTTATTAATCAAGCCGAATGTTTCTTCACAAGCATCTCTCATCTCTTTAGCCCTTTTTCTGTTCTCGGATAAATTATGCTCCCACGCCTTCAACAAGATGTTACCTCTGGTTTGCTCTGGAATGGACAACCTGGAACTAAGGACCATTCCTTCCTTCGTTGTTTCTTTAACAGCCTCCTGGAAAGCAACCCGTGCTGCCCCATATTCTCGTTCTCTCAAGGAGATATCCTTTAGTGCTTGTTCTATTGTCTGAAAATGATTCAGGACGGTTTCTACTTTAGCAGGTAGATCTTGTTGAGCTACCTCTACCTTCTTTCATATTTCCGTGGCTTGGGATTGGAATACCGTTATGTCTATGACCTGGCTCTCAGCAAAAATTAATTTTGATTGAAGCTGTTTTATTAACTCCTCTTGTTGATTTACCCGTGTTTGGCTTATTTGTGTCGACGGACGCATATGCTCGAGATCGGATTTGAGTTGTTCTATTTCTTGTTGATCAGTTGCTCTGGTTTGCTCGAAATATTTGTTTGCCTCATTCTTGGCATTCGCCTCCACTGTTGTTATCTGAGCCTGCAATTTTCTGATTAACAGGTTCTTTTGTTTCAACCGTGCCTTCAAAGTTCCAACTGAATATTGGTTGGATGTTGCATAAGCCCCCAATGTTCCTTCTATCTCATCGACGAATTCTTCCTCTTCCAAGGCTTCTCCATCTGTTAAAATTTTGTGTTTTTTAGTTGCTGCGCCCACTCTTTGGTATGTTTCTTGCTTCACCACGACCTTCCTTTTCTTGCTAAAAAAGAAGTCGCTAGGAGGCAATTCTTCTACAGAGATAGGTGTTAGATACTCTTTGAATATTATCTCTGCATCGGGGTTCCCCTTTGTGAATTGTAAGGTTGTGATGGATGCAATGGGGTTGTCGATTTCCTTGAATGATTTTTTCAAGGTAGCGTCTGTGGACGGCTCGCTTGATGTGAGCAATGGTGTGTCACCTACCCATTTGGAGGGTATCTCTGCTTGACCTTTAACCTGTTTTCCAGGTGTAACTATCTCTGGGTTTCCTTCTTCTTGGTTGGGGATCTTGTCTTCCTGATTCAAGGTCTCAGTTTCCTCTTTCTTTTCTTGAGTCTCTTGTTTGCTAGGGATTGTGTCCGTTGAACCTTTAGCTTCTGCTTGTTGTGTACCCAGAGGTTTTGAGGTTTTTCCCTGTAAAACTTTGGGGAGGCAACTTCTCCGGTGCTCCTGGAATTTATAGAAATCAACCATATCTCCGAGCAGCAGAGCTTGAATCCGAATTAATACTTCGGAGTAGGACCTCGCTCCTCGGAAGATTTCATCATGGGGTGAGTCTTCGTGCTCGTATCTCTTCAGACCACAACTCGCCATGTGATTACTCATAACCTTATTTGGGTCGTGTTTCTTAAACTCAATGGCTACTAATTTCATTTCCTCCAGGGCACTGGCCTCCACTTTGGCATGGCTGAAATCTAATAAAGAATATGTACCAATGTGAATGGGGAAGGGTGGCCATACCTTCTTCTGAACTCCTATCATCTCTTTTCTTATCCCACCGAGCACGGTTTGCCTATCGATCTCACGACATACTAGCTTATCTGGCAAGAACAATGACAGAGCATATGGGGAACAGAGCTGCCAAAAACCATAATATATGAAAACTCTGCTTCTATGTACCAATCTGCCACGTTGCTTAGGTTGGCTGTGATTTTATCTGAAATCCTAGGAGGCGGATGACCGAAGATAGAGACATGCATTGGTACCATTACCCAGTTGAAAATATTGTAGGCGATTTCTTTGAATTTATCTTCCCAAAGTTTCGAGTGGTACACATGAATAGGCTCTGTATTAGTTGGGGTTAAGCTCCAACTCATTAATGGGAAAGGTGTCATGAAGCAAATAAAATCCATAATGTAAGCGGACAGGAAGAATGAAGATTCTTTCCCACTCGCCTTTTGTTCTCGATATTCCGTAATTTGACTGGTAAGACTGTCTGACAACAATTTGGCCCAGTGGAAAGAGAATCCCTCAGCTACTGTGTGAATAAGCGGTACCCATGGGAGAAAGAAGTGAGAGGTGTCCTCCTTCACATACTATCTACAAACCATCATCGCTATATACATGAATTGTGGCACTAACGATGGGATTGAATAAATTCCATTAGTATCGGCTTTGAATTTCGCGAGGTGCGAACACCAATCTTTGATCAGGTCGGATAAGCTTTTCCGAAATTGCTCACATTATTTATTTTTGAAACCCTCTAAGAATTCAACATTGTGAGTAAAGTTTGGCGTGGGAGACAATTTGTACATTGTCTGTAGATGCTCTGGCCTGAATGTCCCAATTGCCACCTTCTGCTCGTTGAATATTGTCCTAGTCAGGATATCTACATGGTCCAACTCCCATTTGATCATATCATAATAGAGAAAGAGACGCGGCCTTGCTGCTATCTTGTGTATCTCTGACTGAGCGACAATTTTGTATTTGCTGGATAAGTCATCTTTTTCATTATCATTGGAATCGTCTGGACAATTTATCATCTCGTATTGCAAAACGTTGGAGACATGTGTCCAGTTTTTGACAGTGTTGATGCTTCTAGGCGAGGTATCAGAAATGATATCTGAACCTTGACCTGACTTCTCACCAGTTTCCTTGGGTGTTTTCCGTAGAGCCATGATATAGAACCTTGCAATTAGGCCTACTGTCACATAAAATGAAAACATAGACAAAGGTTATCTCAGTAAACTGCCTCTGTGAAAATTATAAAGAAATTTTTAAAATAATGACGAAAACCCTTTCTCTTTGAGCACTCAATTCCGTGCAAGTCCTTGCTGACAGAGCGTTTAAAACATTTAATAGAAAGATTTAGCGATAAAACAAGATCTTACTACCAATCATTTCACTAACTTTCTTATAAATGCTATAAATGTTTAATAAATAATGACTTGGGAAAAACGCAAAAACGTTTAATTCTTTGTCCGTAGACTGTATAGGTTAAAAGTTGTTTAAGGTATTAATTAATCCAGTTTAGTCCTTTAATTAAGTGTGTTTAGTACTTAATCCATTTTTCGACGTTCACAGTCTCAGATGATTTTACTCTTAATTTTGAACCATGAACCCCGAATTCGCGATATTGCGATTTGGTTGATTAATTGTGATTAGACTTAAGTTTTTAATTAACCATGATCAATTAATGAATTTCACGACCTCGGGTATCGGGGTTACAAACATGTTGCTTCGAGGAAAACACCGTCAAATCGCGAAATCACGATAATGATTAACTATGGCTTAATTATCATTATTCTCGTAATTAACCGGATTTATTTTAAGTTGATTTTGCAACTTTGCACGTCGGGAGATCGAAGGGCATTCAAGGTGTGACTCTCGAAACGCAAAAGAACAATGTATTAAAAAGTGATAATCCCTACTTAACGGTTCAATAATCGTGATTAACTTAAACCAACTTCGCTATTTCGCGTGTCGGGACATCGAGAGATTTAATATGTAAAACCATAATATCTACAAAATACCGAAACCCGACTTTTGAGGCTTATGTGTATCGTTTTGTTATTTAGAAAATAGGCAGCTCCAAACCTTTGATAACTGGAGTATTTGAAAAATACAAGTGTTCCAACATAGGCTCCAACTAGGGATCTCGTCTCCTTGTGGGACAAGAAGAACAGTAGATCAAGTGCCTTTATTGGGTAAATGGAGTCATTAGTTTGCTTCCACAAAACCTATTCAGAAAAGGGTACAGAGAAAATTGGAGGTTTCATCTTTATCCCCTGAAAGCTTTCAAAGCTCAATTGCTTTATAATCTCAAATTTTGGGCCACTTGACTTCCACTTCCCGAAAACTGAATTCGGGTCTGCTTAGGATAATCAAAACAACCTTAAGAATTTTAACAGGTTATGTTGATTTTGCTTGCATCAAGGTGAAGTAATTTTAACGTTTTTTATCAGGGAGTCCTGCATGAACTTGGGATGTAGATCTAGTTTCAAGGAAAACTAATTACCAGAGTACAGTATAATTCATGTATAATAGCCTTACATATATATTCAACATTGCTTCACTGCCAACGAGCCTGTTTAGTACCCTGGTGAAGTTATCTGATTCCCTTTATTGAATTTCCTTTCACCACTTCAAGTTGTAACTTTGCATTTAAATGCTGAGATGAGAGCAATCATTTTATGAATTTCCTTTCATCATCTCTTTTTGGATGAGATGGGGGCAATCAATTTTTTGAATTTCCTTTCACCACCTGTCTTATATTTTTCTTTGACATGAAGTGGGGGCAATCAATTAGTATAAAGTATACCAGGGATGATATCTGTGTATAATTTTACAACAGAGGTTTGTTAACTCACTTTGATTACTTTGGATCAGTTTTCCTTTGATTTTCAAAACATCTTAGTCCACAGGAAAACTTATGGGAGAATTTATTTCCAGGGGCTTTCTTTGGAGCAAGACTAATCATTAAAAGCTATTGAAATAACTAAGAGAGTTAGGATTAGCCTATGCATAGCTTTGTTCAGTAGGATCTGAGGAGTTGTGAGGACTTGCCCCTTTTTAAAAAAAATTCGCTTGCTAGCTTTCAGAGCTAAAGTGTAACCTCTTCTTTCGTTGTGGGGGCCATGGGAAGGCGTCTGGATTCAAGGGGGAAAAAACCAAAGATTTGGAAGAGGATGACAGAGAAGGTTTTAGATTTCATAAGCACAGCCGCTATAATGCTATCCTGACTCTTGGAACTTTTTCTTTGAGGTCGTTTTACTTCTTCTGTTTATTTTAATTATTTTTATCTTATCTAGGGGAGTTTTTTGAATCGACATTAAAAAAAAATGTTCGTTTGATAATACATCAGGTGAATATGTTCATACTCGCAAGACCATTGTTGCACCTAGGTGATATTCATTTGAAATATAGACATTTTGGGAATTCATACCTTTTCCTTACCATTTTGTTCTTATCTTAGTAAAATATCTTTTATCACCTCTTTCGAGCGAATCGATTTCTCGATACATGACCATCCGTTTTCTTCTTTTTGATGTTTGGGCTGTAAATCAAAGTCCTGTAAGAAAACAACATGAAGAGTATCAAGGTTTTAAGATTTATGGAATTCAATGTGTTGAATATTTCATATCTCTACTTCTAGGAGATCACTAACCTGTTTTATTTGCGATGAAAGTAAAACTTACCGAAAATCTATAAAAACATAAAACACAAACCGATATATACAGTGGAATTTTGGAGATCATATATTGCATATAGTGCTGCAGATAACGCTTTTTGATAGGGGTGTTGAGGATTTTACCGTCCAAATTTTCTAACAGAAACGAGTTCTTCCCTTCAGAAGTTGTGACTTTGAATGCTCCATACCAGATATGATCAAATTTTCCATGTTTTGCCGAGTCTTCCCTCCTAGCATCCCATTTCAAAACCAAATCGCCAGGGAGGAATTCCTTGTCTTTAACCTAATGTTTGAACAATGATTTCATGTTGTCTTGATATTTCTGCAGCCTTTCGTCCACTTCCATTCTGTTTTGTTGAACTTCGATCAATTGATTTATTCTCCTTGTGATGTGATCTGGTTCTTCTCTCTCATCCTGCCAAAGTTTCATCACGGGAAGGGCCAGAATTATGGGTAGCACTATGTTGGTCCCGTATACGATTTGAAATGGATAAGTGCCAATCGATTTCTTGGTGCCTATCCGATTCACCCACAAGGCGTACTTCAAATTCACATGCCAAGATTTTTTGTTTTCATTCAACAATTTCTTAATTATGGTAATTAAGATTTTATTTGATGATTCGATGAGCCCATTGCCTTGGGGGTAGTATGTCGTAGAATGACACAGTATAATATTGTATTTTTGGCAAAAGCTAACCATTTCCATAGATTTGAATGCCTGGGCATTATCTGTAACTATTTTTCGGGGACAACCAAATCTAGGTAATATGTTTTCTTCCAGGAAATCTATCACCACTGAATCTGTCGCTTTTCTAGTCAAAATAGCTTCCACCCACTTGGTGAAATAATCTGTAGCGGTCAGGATCCTTTTGCGTTGAGCGCTGGAATGTGGGTTAATTTCGCCTATAAAATCCAACCCCCATTGTTGAAACGGGGTTGTGTTTTAGCCGGGAGAAAAGGTAATTCAGGGAGTTTCTACTTCTTGCAAACAATTGGCAAGAGTTACAGGCTTTGAATTTGGTGTTAACATCTGAGAATAGTTTAGGCCATTAATATCCTGTGCTCAAGATTTCATAAGTCATTTCTCTCCACGCGTGATGTCCTCTGCATACTCCTTCGTGAAATTCGTTTATGACCTTTTATGTTTCTGATTCTACTAAACAGACCAGTAGAAAGCCTAGAGGGTCTTTCCAATACAATTGGATTTCGGATATACAATACTTTACTGCATGCAATTTCAGTGTCCTGGCCTTAGATGGAGATAAATCACTTGGGCAGTTCAGGGTCAGAAGGTAAGATACTATGTCCTTATACCAACCCGATGAGGCAAACTTCTCTTCGATTCTGGTTGCAACTATTTGGTCATTGAATTCATCTATGTCCACACATCCTCCGTACTCTTGCAGGTTATTTATTATGAGTGCTCTGAAATTTTATTCAGCTAAGAGCCTAGCCATACCTTGTTCTTTTACGAGCTTCGTCGGTTTCACCTCTAGATCAAATTCTTGAATTTTAGCAAGCCATCGCTCCCTCTTCCCATCACTGTCGAGCTGAACCAATATGTCTTTTACAAAATTGGTGGGTACATATGCAATTACCTTGGAGTGCAACATGTAGGTTCTGAAAGCCTTTAGTGCCTTCACCATAGCGTATGCTTGCTTTTCCATTATATCGTATCTCAATTACGCGTCTCTAAGACTTTTACTGAAGAATGCTATTGGTTGCTTGAAACCTTCTTCGTTCTTCTGGAGGAGTACTGCCGCAATTGTGTGTTCGGAGGCAAATGAGAAAATAAAAAACTCTTTTAGATTATCAGGGCTGGCCAACACAGGCGCTTCTCCTATAACTTTCTTGATACGTGAAATCGACACTTTAGCTTCTGCCGTCCATTTGACTTTGTTCTTCTTCTTCAACATATCTGTGATCAATTTCATGATTTCAACAAAATTCGAGATAAATCTCCTCAAAAAAATTATTTTTCCTAAAAATGATTGAATTTCCTTTACATTTCTAGGAATATTTATAGTGTCTATATCTTCGACCCTTTTAGGATCGATTTTAATTCCGTCTCGAGACACAATATGGCCCAAGAGTTTACCTTCTTGCATCGCAAACTGAGATTTCTTGGGATTTAAGGACAAACCAAATTTGCGACATTTTTCGAACGTTTGCTTGAGATGTATCAGGTGATCTTCATCAGATTTAGAAAAAAACGGTCAGATCATCAAGACAAATTACCACGAATTTATCTCTTTCACCGATGAAAGCGATATCCGTAGCACGCTGGAAGGTAGCACCTGCATTCACTGAACCAAAAGACATTTTTTCATACATAAATTTTCCCCAAGGGGTGGTGAAGGCTGTTTTTTCTTTATCGTGCTCGTTGACAGCAATCTGATTGTAACTGGAAAACCCGTCGATCATTGACATTCTATTTTCCCCAACCACCTTTTCCAAAACATGATCCATTTTGGGTAGCGGATAATTATCTTTGAGAGAGGATTTATTTAGATTTCTAAAATCTACACACAGTCTGATCTCCCCACTCTTCTTCCTAACCGGGACCAGGTTAGCTACCCAGTCAGAGTATCTAAGTGGTACAATTATTTTTGCATCCAAAATCTTTTTAACTTCCTTTTTGACCACGGGCAATAAAATGGGATTGATTTGCCTGAGTTTCTGTCTAAAAGGTTTAACACCGGGCTTTAAAGGTATCTTCTATTCGATCACAGTGGTGTCATAAGTTCTCATCTCATCATAAGACCAAGCAAACACGTCTTTATACTGCTGGAGTAAATCTGCTTACTTACCTTTCATCTCAGGAGGAAGATACTTTGATATTTTTACTATTCTAGGCTCCTCCTTGGTCCCTATATTGCGATCTTCAACTTCTTCAGGTTGAGGCTGCAAAGTTGATTTTAAGGGCATGTCATTTTGGTCAAAGAGTCTTTCTAGAGGGATTAGTCCTTTAGGTATTTGATTGTTTTTTAATACTAACATGCGATGATTCACGATATTTTCTTGGAACTCTTGAGGATCCTCCCTCTCTTGCATAATCCAAGTATGGTCGTTTTGGTTTCTTGGTCAATGTGAGTTTCAGTGAAGTCATCCACCATTTCAAGGAATTTTCTGATCTGTTCACCATCCTCGAACACCTGCCAATGTTGTATGTTGTTTGATATGGAGGGTATGTGCCTTACTTCTATGTGATATTTTAGTTTGAAATTCGTAGGAGGTGCAAAAGTTGAGGCTGCTTTGGCTAATGAATCGTCTTTTAGGTTTTCTGCACGTGGAATGTAATGAACATTTACCGATGAGAAGAAATTTTCCATTAGATCCCAGGCGCAATTTTTGTAAGATCTTAATCTCGGGTGTTTGGCCTGGTACTGCCAATTTATCTGCTTCACAATCAACTCCACATTCTGTAGACTTCCAAGTTCTTTATGTTCATCTTCCTGGCAGCTTCTAGTCCCAAGACTAGGGCTTCATACTCACATACATTATTTGTGTAGTCTATATCCCACTGTAGTCTGTAAGAAAAGGGGATAACAAATTCATTTTTAGGTGCTACAAAAATCACTCCTGCGCCTGCTCCTTCACATGATGAAGCGCCATCAAAAAACATTTTCCAAATTCCAGTGCTATACACATTTTCATCTATCTTTTCAGATTTATTTTCCTCTATATAATTTTCATTTGTAAAATTATTTACACCATCATCAAAATATAAAATACAATTCCCCAGGTCTTGATCGGCGACATAAACAAGGTAATTATTAGGATTTTGTGGATCACTTACTGTATATGCCAACTGCGTTTCCCTGTATAACTGAGTGAACTGTTCGCCAAAAACAAGAATCGTGGCTTAGGTCATGTCTAGATGAAGAGATCCCCCAAGCTTGGCTCCCTAAGACCTAGATAATAGAAAACCATACTTTGGAGGTATATCAACGATAATTACATCCATTAGAACACTTTTTACTAAAACCTGGGCAAGAGTTACCATTAAATCTTTGATCATGCCCATACACTTAAATCTCCTTGAATCGAAAGAATACATATCCCCATATGGCCTGGTGATTTTGAGGCCTAGTCTGTCCGTAATAGACTTGGGCATCACATTATATGAGGCTCCAGATTCCAACATGCAATTATACAACAGAGGATTGTGCACATTTAGTGTAATGTAGAAGGGGGTGACGGTATCCCTGGCACCTTCGAAATGTGGACCGAAAGTTATATTAGGCTTATCATATTCCAAATTTATCACGTTAGATTGACTCTCTAAATCTGAAAAATTTATCATTTTGGTTATTTGCTTTCGGTACACAAGATTCTTTTCCTATTCGACCAGGGGTATTGGTATCTTGATCTTATTTATCTCATTTTCCAGGCTGAAGCTTCCCACGAGTTTATCTGTTTTTTTGGTTGAAGCTTTGGTCTCCTTATTTTCTAACTTATTTGTTTGCATTGCTTTATTTTCAGTTAGTTTTGTTTCCAGTGTCTGCGTTCCGGCGACCTTAGTTTTCCCATCTTGGATCTCAACCTCCTTTACTTTGGTATTCTGCGAGTCCACTCCTTTTATTTTGGTATTTTGTATCTCGGTGTCTTTCAGAGCGGGCTCGTATGTTTTGCCTCTTGGCAGGTTTTTTTTTGGTTGAGTAGTCGACACAGATTTATTTTTAGGCCTTAGATTGTACTTATGTTGGAGCTTGACCATTATAGTATCGACCATTCCTTGATAGGTAGAATCGTCAGTATTGTTTATGTTGTTAATTTCATTTGATGCTTGTTTTGAGTTTAGAGAATTTTCATAATCTTCCTTAGTTAAATGGGGTTGTATACAATCGTCGCCCAAATTGTTTACGTCTTCTCCTAGATCCTCAAACTCTTGCATGTCATTCCCTCCTATAAATTTTTCATTTTTTAAAGGAGTTTGAATTTTTTGGTCTTCATTTTTAATCTGCTTTTGTTTATTCTGAGAATTGGGTTTTCTTCTGAATTCTCTCTTAACGATTGGATCTGCTTTGGATTTATCTAGCTCCATCCTTGAAATTTTATTTGATAGCTCTTTTATTATCCTAGCCATATCGTCCATTTTATCATCTGAGGACCTCCCAGATCCTGAGGGTCCCTCTTGTTCTCTAAAACGAGTGGTCTCTCTGTTTCTCGTTTTGATTTTTGTTTTTAATTTTCCAGAAGCCATCATGTTCGACTCAATATCTACGACATCATCTTGCATTCAGGTTAGGTTGGCCCCTCTCCTTACTCTTAATAATAAGGCGAAATCGAGTTCGAAAGCTCCTGCAAAGGTTACCTTGGCTACAGGTTGGGATGGTTTAACTTCGACTGGGATCTTATTATATAATTTGTTAAATATTTGAATGAATTCCATAACAGTTTCTGAATTTTTTTTCTTTAAAGATCCAAACTCATTCAAATAGTATAAATGATCTTTTCTTTCGCCCCATTGTCTGAGAAAAGAGTCTTCCAGAGCGTCATTGGATAATATCGAACCTGCAGGCAGACTTTGAAACCATGTTCTCACCTGTCCCTTGAAGTTTTGGACAAACAACTGTGAATACATGTCCTCATGTTCGATACCTAGGATATCTGTGAATTGGTCAAAGAAATTTATATGCTCGACCGTGGTTAGGTCTCCGTCCCCTGTAAATTTAGGTAGGTTTTTCATGTAGTTTTCGGGTAGGTCATGAAGAGGTACTGGGAGGACCAGAGGAGCGTATATGGCATCTACTTTAGCAAAAATAATGGGGTTTGGGAGTGGCCCTTGCCCCCCCCCCCCCNNACCTCCTCCTCCTCCGACAACCCCCCCTCCTCCTCCTCCGACAACTGCCATAGATATTCGAGGAGAGGAAACTGGTACGTTGTACAAAGGGTTTTGGAAGATGTATAGCGAATCTTTAGCTTCTTCGGGAGACAATAAAACTAAAAAGGGGGGGAACGAGATACAAGGGCTTGGTTCCTTTGATTTGCAGGAGATGTAATCTGGAGAACCCGCAGGCGTGGAATCTAAGTATATGGTATACTCTTCGAGGCTTTGTGAGGTCGGGAAATCTAACTGAAGAGTTGGTGGGATATCAATCAATGCGAGCTTTATTGATGGATTCTCACTTTCGTTTACGCAGGAGGTAGTCGTATGAGTTTCAGATTTAATTTTCGAGAAAGATAAATTTGGGTTTAGGGTTTCGGCCTCAACTGTCTTAGCCAACGTTTCTCTGAAAAGGGTTTTGGTGGGAGATTCTTGCGAAGTTACTGTTTCAAGTGGAATCTTATCCTTAGGTTGCGTGTGCCTAAGCTGGTAGATTGTAGTAGTTGGCTTAAGGGAACCTCTTTCTTTTAGTATTTTTTTAGGACCGGAAACAGGCGTGGTCTGTTTACCATCTGGGTTTTGTCTGGTGTTCCTTCGACTGGATGCCAGCTTACTTAAACATGGAGTCTCCAAGTGAATAATAAAAACTTATCCTTTAGAAGGTGCTCACTCTTTGTTCACTATCAAAGAGTAGAAACTTGCAAATGTCGTTCTCCCAGGGAAAATGATTTCGTATCTCCTTCCCCAACAACGACGCCAAAAAGATGTTGTTCCAGAGTCTGTACTTAAGGCTATAAAGTATAGAGTCTAGGCATCCGAAAATAGGGTAAATAATATAAAGGAAGAAAACAAATTTTAGGAAACGAAGCTAAGGCTGATTTTTGAGTTGTCTTTGTCTAGCTTCCAATTGTTCCTAAATTCTTATGTCACGTTCAATGGCTTCCCATGAACGTTCAAGTTCGAATCGGGCGGTATCAATTTTTATGATGGTATCAAAAGGTTTAAAGTGATGTTGGTTTGATCTGAAATACCGGGTTCAATGTTGGGTTGTCTTGCAATAGGCACAGTCATGAAGGAACAAAGTTTTAAAGGGTTTGTTGCTTTTTAGGTTGTTGTTTCAAATTTAGATTATACGAGGAAAATCCCAAATTCAAATTAATAGTATAACAAATCCAAAGGCCTTTTCCCGTAACTGAGTTAACTTTGAAATGTCATGCATGAAATGAAAGAAAACATGAAGCTGTTGATAATGTGAGGCTTCAATCAAGGAAGAATCTCACCTTGTGACAGAAGAAGAAAATAGACAAGAAAAACTTTAATGAAGCATAAGATATCGAAATCTAAATAGTTCACAGGTCTTGTACCTGTTGATAGCCGATACACAGGAAAAATTGTAAACGATTAGATGAATAAAATAATTGATCACCACAATAGAGGTTGTACTAAGTTACAACTAAGCATTCATCAAATATGTATATAAGAAATGAAACTAGATGTGAAATAATAGAGGAAACACATAACTCAATATTTATAGAATCTGGAGTCTTCGAATTTCCTTTGTATTAATTCTGGCGAAAGAAAATTTCTTTGTTACAATTGGCCAAAGGAAAAATCCCCTTGTTTTATTTTCAAAATGTATATTTATACAATATTAAAACGCTTCGAATTCTAATCATTCTAAAAGTTTCAGTTACAAATGGAAAAATGAAGCGTTTCACTTCCTTGTTCCTTGACCTCCTCCATGCGAGCAGAGCGTCTTATTTTCTTTGTTCTCTAGCTCCAAAAATAGGATGGAATAAACATCTTTTACTATTTGCCTCAAGAAGTCTGCCCTTTCCCCTGCTCAATACAATTGACACACCTTTCTATCAACTGGGCTATCAACTTGGAAGGTTTTGTTTGGTTGTTTGCCTCGAAAGTGTAACAATTATTTGCTAACTATGGAAATATTTGTCCTACTTGTCGGTCTTCTGTGATGATAGACCATAATTGTAATCTTGGTTTTAGTAACCATTTATCCACTTGGGCAACATCGAACTGCCTTATCTGGGATAATTCAACTTGTTCTTTTTCCACATTTTCCTTGATATCTAGCAGATGTTTGGCTATGTCAATTTTGCCCAATGTTCCAGCACTACTTTCCTTATCAAGATCTAATAAATTTTTATTAATCAAGCCGAATGTTTCTTCACAAGCATCTCTCGTCTCTTTAGCCCTTTTTCTGTTCTCGGATATATTATGCTCCCACTCCTTCAACAAGATGTTACCTTTGGTTTTTCTGGAATGGACAACCTAGAACTAAGGACCATTCCTTCCTTCGTTGTTGCTATAAAAACCTCCTCGAAAGAAACTTGAGCTTCCCCATC
The DNA here is from genome assembly GCA_009831015.1 of Picea engelmannii. Lineage (NCBI taxonomy): Eukaryota > Viridiplantae > Streptophyta > Pinopsida > Pinales > Pinaceae > Picea > Picea engelmannii. The sequence continues at coordinate 23,555 of ML851214.1, forward strand.
TTCTCTTTCTCTCAAGGATATATCCTTTAGTGCTTGTTCTATTGTCTGAAAATGATTCTGGATGGTTTCTACTTTAGCAAGTAGATCCTGTTGAGCTACCTCTACCTTCTTTCGTATTTCCGTGGCCTGGGATTGGAATATCGTTATGTCTATGAACTGGCTCTCAACATAAATTAATTTTGATTGTAGCTATTTTATTAACTCCTCTTGTTGATTTACCTATGTTTGGCTTATTTGTGCTGACTGATGCATTTGCTCGAGACCGGATTTGAGTTGTTATATTTCCTTTTGATTAGCTGCTCTGGCTTGCTCGAAATATTTGTTTGCCTCATTCTTGGCATTCACTTCCACTGCTGCTATCTGAGCCTGCAATTTGTTGATTAACAGGTTCTTTTGTTTCAACCGTGCCTTCAAAGTTCCAACTGAATATTGGTTGGTTGTTGCATAAGCCCCCAATGTTCCTGCTATCTCATCGACGAATTCTTCCTCTTCCAAGGATTCTCCATCTGTTAAAATTTTGTATTTTTTAGCTGTTGTGCCCGCTCTTTGGTATGTTTCCTGCTTCACCATGGCCTTCCTTTTATTGCTAAAAAAGAAGTCGCTAGGAGGAAATTCTTCTACAAATATAGGTGTTAGATCCTCTTTGAATATTATCTCTCCATCGGGGTTCCCCTTTGTGAATTGTAAGGGCGTGAAAGATGCAATGGGGCTGTCGATTTACTTGAATGATTTTTTCAAGGTAGCGTCTGTGGCTGGCTCACTTGATGTGAGGAACAATGTGTCACCTACCCCTTTCGAGGGTATCTCTTCTTGACCGTTAACCTATTTTCTTAGTGTAACTATCTCTGGGTTTCCTTCTTCTTGTTTGGGGATCTCGTCTTCCTGATTCGAGGTCTCAATTTCCTCTGTTGTTTCCTTAGTCTCTTGTTTGCTAGGGTTTGCATTTGTTGAACCTTTATCTTCTGCTTGTTGTGTACCCGGAGGTTTTGAGGTTCTTCGCTATAAAACTTCGGGAGGCAACTTCTCTGGTGCTCCTGGAATTTATAGAAATCGACCATATCTCCGGGCAACAGAGCTTGAATCCGACTTAAGACTTCAGAGTAGGACCTCTCTCCTAGGAATATTTCATCATGGGGTGAGTCTTCGTGCTCATATCTCTTCAGACCACAACTTGCCATGTGATTACTCACAACCTTATTTGGGTTGTGTTTCTTAAACTCAATGCCTACTAATTTCATTTCCTCCGAAGCACTGGCCTCCGCTTTGGCATGGCTGAAATCAAATAAAAAATATGTACCAAGGTGAATGGGGAAGGGTGGCCATACCTTCTTCTGAACTCCTTTGAGGTCTTTGATTATCCCACCGAGCACAGTTTTCCTGGCAATATCGTGACATACTAACTTATCTGGAAAGAAAAACAACAGAGCATATGGGGGAACAGAGCTGCCAAAAACCCTAATATATGAAAACTTTGCTTCTATATACCAATCTTCCACGCTGCTTAGGTTGGCTATGATTTTATCTGAAATCCTAGGAGGCAGATGGCCAAATATAGAGACATGCATTAGTACCATTACCTAGTTGAAAATCTCGTAGACAAATTCTTTGACTTTATCTTCCCAGAGTTTCGAGTGGTACACATGAATAGGCTCTGAATTAGTTGGGGTCTAGCTCCAGCTCATTATTGGGAAAGGTGTCATGAACCAAATAACATCCATAATGTAAGCAGACATGAAGAATGAAGATGCTTTCCCACTCGCCTTTTGTGCTTGATATTCCGTAATTCGACTGGCCAGACTGTCTGACAACAATTTGGCCTAGTCGAAAGAGAATCCCTCAACTACTGTGTGAATAAGCGGTACCCATGGGAGAAAGAAATGTGAGGTGTCCTCCTTCCCATATTGTCTACAAACTATCATCGCTATATACATGAATTGTGGCACTAATGATGAGATTGAATAAATTCCATTAGTATCAGCTCTGAATTTCGCAGGGTGCGAAAACCAATCTTTGATCAGGTCAGATAAGATTTTCCCAAATTGCTCACATTCTTTCTTTTTGAAACCCTCTAAGATTTCGACATTGTGAGTACAGTGTGGCATGGGGGACAATTTGTGCATTGCCTGTAGATGCTCTGGCCTGAATGTTCCAATTGCCACCTTCTGCTCGTTGAATATTGTCCTAGTCGGGATATCTACATGGTCCAACGCCCATATGATCACATCATAATAGGGAAAGAGCCACGACCTTGCTGCTATCTTGTGTATCTATGACTGAGAAAATTTTTTTTCTTTGCTGGATAAGTCGTCTTTTTCATTATTGCTGGAATCATCTGGACAATTTATTAGCTCGTATTGCAAAACGTTGGAGACATGTGTCCAATTTTTGACAGTGTTGATGCTTCTAAGAGAGGTATCAGAAATGATATTTGAACCTTGACCTAACTTCTCACCAGTTGCCTTGGGCGTTTTCTAGGGAGCCATGCTATAGAACCTTGCAATTAGGCCTCATGTCACATTAAATGAAAACACAGACAAAGGTTATCTCGGTAAACTAGCTCTGTGAAAATTAGAAAGAAAATTTTAAAATAATGACGGAAACCCTTTCGCTTTGAGCACTCAAGTCTGTGCGAGTCCTTGATGACAGAGCATTTAAAACATTTAATAGAAATATTTAACGATAAAACAAGATCTTACTACCAATCATTTCACTAACTTTCTTATAAATTCCATAAATGTTTAATAATTCGTGTCTTTGGAAAAATGCAAAAACGTTTAATTCTTTGTCCGTAGATTGTACAGGTTAAAAGTTGTTTAAGGTATTAATTAATCCAGTTTAGTCCTTTAATTAAGTGCGTTTAGTCCTTAATCTCTTTTTTGGCGTTCACAATCTTGGATGATTTTACTCTTAATCTTGAACCATGAACCCCGAATTTGCGATATTGCGATTTAGTTGATTAACTGTGTTTAGAATTAAGTTTTTAATTAACCATGATCAATTAATGAATTTCGCGACCTCGGGTATCGGGGTTAAAAAGGTGTTGCTTCGAGGCAAAAACCGTCGAGTCGCGAAATCACGATAATGATTAATTATGGCTTAATTATCATTAATCTCGTAATTAACCAGATTTATTTTAAGCTGATTTCACAACTTCACACGTCGAGAGATCGAAGGGCATTCGAGGTGTGGCTCCCGAAACGTGAAAGCACGATGTATTAAAAAATGATAATCCCTGCTTAACGGTTGAATAATTGTGATTAACTTAAACCAACTTCACTATTTCGCGTGTCGGGACATCGAGAGCTTTGATATGTAAAACCGTAATATCTACGAAATCCCAAAACCCGAATTTTGAGGCTTATGTGTATTGTTTTGTTATTTAGAAAGTAGGTGGTTCCAAACCTTTGATAACTGGAGTATTTAAAAAGTACAAGTGTTCCAACCCCTGGTTTTCAGCCCACTATCACATGAGAAGCTAAACTTGATTTTTTTTTTTGTTTCTCGAGTAAAATCAGAAAGCCTAATTCCGCCATTAGAGGGGCTACAGTTGTCGAAGCAGTGGTCACCCCCATGTTTTTCAGCCTGAAGTCACACAGAGGATTTCGCGGACCTGGTTTTTCGCACAACAAACATGTAAGCACGCAAAACTCTAACAACCTTTTTCTGTTAAATCTTTTTTACAAGATGGCCACCTTTAGCAATTTAGGACCAACTCAAGGACCGATTCTTCTTGGAAATAACTATGAGTTTTGGTCTCTTAGAATGAGATCCTTCTTATAAGAACAAGAGTGTTGGGATCCAGTCGATCTTGGATACGTGGAATCAGATCCACTAGACCTTGCTACCATGACCAATCAACAGAGGACTGCTCAGGCAACGCAAAGGAACAAATAGAATAAAGCCAAATTCTAGATTCAAAATTAAGTGGATGACTCGATTTTCTCAAAAATCACAAGCGCTGTTACTTCAAAACAGGCCTGGGACATCCTTAAATCATCTTACCAAGGCAATGACAGGGTCAAAAAAGTCAAACTGCAGACCTTGAGGACACATTTTGAGACTTTAAAAATGACAGAGTCTGAAAATGTTGATCATTTTATGACCAGAGTCATGGGAATTGTAAACCAGATCAGATTGATTGGTGAAGCCATCCCTGATCAAAGAATTGTTGAGAAATTTCTTAGAAGCCTACCAAATAAATTTGAAATGGTTGTTACAACCATCCTTGAATGCAAGGATCTGTCAATTTTTTCAACAGATGAATTAATGGGCTCTCTATTGACACATGAGACCGGACTACATCTCGAAGATGATTCAATAGCCAATTCCTTCAAGACTCAATTTTATTTTAGTAGAGGGAGAGGCAAAGGCAGAGGTAGATGCCACCAAGGAAGAGGGAGAAGTTCAAGTAACCATCACTCAAGTGAAGGTCATAGACAACATAACCATAATCAAAATTTTTAAGGTCACAGACAACAGAACCAGAATCAGAATTTTCGGCCTCAAAGAGGCCGAGGGAGAAGATCAAATGACAAATCAAACATACAATGTTATTACTGAAAAAAGTATGGACACTATGGATTTGAATGTTGGAAGAAACAAACAGATAAGCTCTTAGGCAGAGCACATCTCTCAAATCATGAAGGAGAAACCTTAGATGGTATGTTTATCTTATGCCACAAGATCGAAGAACAACATAAAAATCTTTGGTTGCTAGACAGTGGATGCAACAATCACATGACATGTAACAAAGACTTACTTTCATGCATTGATTCTTCAATTTCATCTGATATTACACTTGTAAATGATTCCTTATTCAAAGTTCAAGGAAAAGGAACTATACCTATTTTTACTAAACAAAATGTAAAGAAAGACATAAACAATGTCTATCATGTTCCAGATCTGAAACATAATCTGTTAAGTGTAGGAAAACTCATTGAACATGGCTATAAGGTACTTTTTGAAGGAACATCATGTAGGATATATGATAAAACACCCAATAGAAAATTGATTTCTAAAATCCACATGACTAAGAATATAATGTTTCCCCTGACCCTCCGAACTGCAAATTTGATCCAATCATATGCACAAAGTGCATCCACCCCCAATGAAACTATGGTTTGGAATACAAGATTTAGACATCTTCCCTTTCGGAGTCTAAGTCTTTTATAGAAGCACTCCATGGTCAAAGGTCTACCTATCTTCAATGAACAAACCCTCCCATGTGAGTTTTGCATTCTTGGAAAACATAAGAGAACTAGTTTTCCATAGTCCTCCACTCAAGCCAAACAACACTTAGAGCTGGTTCACATTGACCTATGTGTACCAATGCAAACAAATTCAATAGGTGGTAGAATTTATTTTCTAACGTTTATTGATGACTTTAGCAAGAAAATTTGGATCTATTTTCTGAGACACAAGTATGTAACTTTTGCGAAGTTCAAAGAATTCAAAGCTGAAGCTGAAAAACAGAGTGACAAACATGTAAAAGTTCTCAGGTCAGATGGAGGTGGAGAATACAACTCCAAAGAATTTGCAAATTTATGCAAATCAGAAGGCATCATCATGCAAACTACAACCAGGTATACTCCACAACAGAATGGAGTGGCTGAAAGGAAAAATCAGACAATAATGAACATAACTAGAAGCCTTCTCAAAGAGAAATGTTTATCAAATACATTTTGGGCTGAAGTATTAGCATGCTTAGCTTATCTCCTGAATAGATCTCCAACCACCAGTCTCAAGATGAAAGTCCCTCAAGAAGCATGGAGTGGGACAAAGCTAAATGTTGCTCATCTCAGAACATTTGGATGCATAACATACACTCACATACGTTCTGAATTAAGGAAGAAACTGGATGATAGAAGTGAAAAATGCATTTTTGTTGGCTACAGTGAGACATCCAAAGCCTATAGACTATACAATCCAAAATGAAAAGAAACTAATCCTCGACAGAGATGTAAAATTTCTTGAAAATAAGTTCTTGAGTGAGTTTGAAAATCGTCTTATGGACAATCAAGATCCATTGTTGCCACTTCCTGAAGACACAGAGAATTCAGGACAACAAACACATCAACCCGCTCTTCCAAGATTGCAGGTACAAGGACAACTTGAATCTTTTCAGGATAACTCTACTTGCAGTAGAAACTCATTCTCTGAACTTCAAAATCAGAGAACTCGAAGTTTGAGAGAAATCCATCAGTAGTTGGATGACATGATCAACACAATCTTTTTGCCTTAATGTCATGTCAACCCACATCTTTTAAAGAGGCAGCTAAAGAGCCACATCGGGTTCAAGCCATGAACCAAGAGATTGACTCCATTGCGAAGTACAAGACATGGGATCTTGTTGATCTGCCCAGACACAAGAAAAATATTGGTGTCAAGTGGGTTTACAAAACTATACTCAATGAAAATGGGCAGATTGAAAAGCACAAGACAAGACTTGTTGCCAAAGGATTCTCACAACAACCAGGTATTGATTATGGTGAAACTTTTGCTCCAGTAGCAAGGTTGGACATTGTAAGCCTTAAGGACTCTCTTAGCCATAACAACTCAACATAAATGACAAGTATACCAGATGGATGTCAAGTCAACTTTCCTAAATGGTGTCTTAGAAGAAGAGGTCTATGTGGACCAACCACTTGGATTTGAAGTCAAAGAGCAGCGAGCGAAAGTGTATCGGTTGAAGAAAGCCTTGTATGGCTTAAAACAAACTCCAAGAGCTTGGTACAACATAATTGATACTTACTTGATCAAGAGTGGTTTCAACAGAAGCCAAAATGAGCCAACTCTTTACACCAAAATTGATTAGCACGGAAAAATTCTGATTGTATGTTTATATGTTGATGACATGATATATATCGGAAATCATGAGGTAACCAGTTTTAAACATGCCATGCAATTTGAGTTTGAGATGACAGATCTTGCCATACTAAAATATTTTTTGGGGATTGAGGTTGACCAATCAAACAAAGACATTTTTGTCTGTCAACAAAAGTATGCAACAAACATCATCAAAAGATTCCGCATGGAAGACTACAATCCAAAAGAAACCTCTATACCCCTAGGCACAAAATTGAGCAAGCAAGATGAAGGCCCTACAATGGATTCTACCCTGTACAAAAGTTTAGTAGGCAGTTTGTTGTATCTTACAACAACTAGGCGTGATATTATATATGGAATCCCCCAAAGATTCTCACTGGAAGATGGCGAAAATGATTCTAAGATATGTTGCAGGCACTCTCAATTTTGGCTTATGGTACACTCAGTTTGATGATAATCAATTCTCTGGTTACACAGATAGTGATTTTGCAGGCAACATAAATGACCAGAAAAGCACCTCAGGACATGTTTTTCACCTGGGCACAAACTTGATTTCATGGGCATCAAAGAAGCAACCCATTGTATCAATATCTTCTGCAGAGGTAGAGTATGTCGCTGCTACCTCAGCTTCTTGTCAAGCTGTGTGGCTGAGAAGAATATTGAATGATATGTCACATGCAGAGAATGAACTAACTCCTATCTTCTGTGACAACACCTCAACAATTGCTTTATCCAAAAACCATTTATTTCACAAGAAAAACAAGCATATTGACACTCGCTTTCACTTCATACACGAGCTAGTCAATAATGGTGACATCACACTTCAATTTTGTGGCTCATGAGATCAGCTCGCAGATATTTTTACAAAGCCACTAGGAAAATCCGTTTTTGGAGTTAGTTAGGATTTATTGTTT
>WSFP011370981.1:0-31292 GCA_009831015.1 Picea engelmannii
GTACCGAGTAGTGCAGAGCAGAGTAGAGTACAATAGCTTCTTTCGGCAAGTTTCTCTTAGCAGTTCAGAGAGTAGCCTGGCATCCTTTAAACCCCCTCTTCAGCCCTGCATTTCCTGTGCTGGTTCCTCTAAGTCTACCTTCCTGGGTTGACAATTAAATGTTGATTTACATGGTATATCTGCAGCTCGACAGTGATCAGTATGAAAAATGCATAGACACATCAAGAGGAGATCCTTGATATAGTGGATTGGTTCATGAGGATTTCAGCTGATTGGAAGTCCCACCTTCTTGTGCAATATTCCAAGGATCAGTTTTCTTGCGAGTTGATGGATGGCCATATTCAGGATGATAGGTACAAAGTAGTGGATGATATAATATACTATGGAGCTAGCATATAATTAGTACTTGAGTCCACACTTAGGGAAGAGAACATGAGGTTTATATATGATTCACCTGTGGAAGGACATATTGGGTACTTTAAGACTTACCAACATATCAGAGAGTGTATCTCATGGAAGGGACTTCAGGATGATGTATGGAGACATGTGATGGAGTGCATAAATTGTCAACAGAACAAGTCAGAGCATACTTGTCCAACAGGATTATGGAAATCTACACTTGTCTCAGGATAGAGGTGGGAGAGTGTGTCAAAATATTTCAACACAAGTCTACCAGAGGCGCATGGAAGGAACTACATTTTTTAGACTTCATTAGAGAATGAGGTGCCAGAGGTAGCAGAATGGTTCTTTAGGGAGGCGTTTAGAATCCATTGGGTTCCTGAGTACAATGACCATGATTGGGACATCGTAGTTCTCGGGACATTTTGGATGGAGCTGTACAGATTAGCAGGCACAAAGTTGATCAATGTAGCATAGTTGGAGTCGACTGGTATGAGCCATAGTGGATTCCTAGTTCAGATGTGGATTCCAGGAACTCATATGGTTGGTACATGTCACTTTTGGGACACTTCAAGAGGATATGAATGGGTGCATGTTATATGGAAGGATAGATTTTCATTATGAGTACCCATGATCAGGCATGCCAATGGACTTGTAGACTTTGATTCCCCCGAACTGCATCTGCATGATATGATCCATAGTAGTGGATTTGGGTCTTCTAGGAATGAAGGCTTGGGTTTCCAGGAGTGGGATACAATCTAGACATGAGGGTCAAATAATTATGATCAAAGCAGTGCAAAATTAACATGATGGTTCCTCGAGGAGATTTGCTTGGGACCTTGGGACTGTAGTGTTTGACAGATCGATAGTCAATACCAAACATATGAAGAATTTTCTCTTTCCATAGTTTATTCTTGGGATACTTAGGGTTGGTTTCTTTGGGGAGTGGTTTTCTGAGGATTTGATCGAATTTGTGCAACTTATGATCACCTGTATTATCATGGGAAGTCAGATAGATTATTGTATCAACACCTTGAATATTAGTGCTAGGAATAGAGAGCATTTGAAATCCTCCAAGTATATCTGAGAGAGGTTCACATGGAGAGGCCTCGCGGATGATGTAGGGGAGTATAGGAATTGTTAGCAGAGTAGGTCGGAGCACACTCATTCGACATGATGGATGCAGTGTTTGGCCATTTCTGGGTGAGAGTGGGAGAACATGTGGATGAACTACATCATAGTTTTATTGAGGGTACAATGGACAGATAGTATGTCTATGGTGATTGATAAATTTTTGTGCTTTCTGGTGATATATTCTAAGTATGGGGAAGTGCATGTGACAAACATATCTAGTAGAGATATTTCTAGAGTCCATGAGCATCCCAAAATGATTTCCAGTGATTGAGAAAAATTTCCTTTTCTAAAATTTGAGATCGAGTATGGAAATGGATTTGTAGGAAACGATTTAACCTGGACACCCTATTAGTTTGTGGCCACATAGACTTCTCCTAGATGTTTGATTTTCGATTTGGTTTGGGTGATTCCACTGAGATCTACTGGCAAGATATAATCCTCGATAGTGGGGACAATTCCTTGAGGCATTACATCTCGGGGTTGCAGGAATGGAGGATGTAGTCTAGGTAGGAGGGTATGATATCTATGACCATAGTGGCATAATGACATCATGATGAGTCCTTTCTGGTGATAGAATGGGACCTTGGGATTTTATGGTTTGACAGTTTGGCAACTAGTACAGATGGGAGAGCGAGTTGTTACTTTTAGAATCTTAATCACATGGAAACGTGGATCGATTTTCGAGGTGGGACATTCTATGAAGAGTATACTTAGTCTTCATAGTATCTAGTTTCTCTCTTGATAGGTGGACTTCACGGGACCCATGGTGTTAGCACATTGTAGGATAGTATTGTAGGTGGTAGGTGCTCCACATCTTTCAGAATGGTTTTGGACCCGAAGATCATCATTATTTTTAGTTGGGTTGAACTTTTTGTTCCTATGAGTGTGATGGAATTGCTTGAGGACAAGAATATTTGGGAAGGGAGGATTTTTCATGTCCCCATTTTTGGGTTCCCCTATTATGTAGTGGAAATGACTTTCGTGGCTTGTTAGTGAAGAACAAGGGAGTCAAAAGGGGTCATTTAATGTCACTTAGTTAGGAGATGTTATGTTTTTAAAGTGACATTAAGGAAATATAGTAACTCTAGATTAATAAGTTACTTATACATTATTAAAGTGACTTTTAATCTTAAATTTAAAGTAAAAGTGGAATAAGGGTCATATTTAATTTAGTCAAAAGGGGGAATTTGTAGAAGGCATGGAAGACAGATAAAATGAGGGCTAGAGCTTCACTTTGCATTATGATTTGATCTCTCATTCTGGAGTTCTCTTGGAGCCATTGTTTCGTTTGGGTTTAACAAAACCCTTCCACCATTGCAGTTTAGTTTCAATGGTGCAATATCCACCCTATCTAGACAAGAGGGGAATCCATTGAGGATTTCCATTGGAGTTTCAGTTTGGGGTATGTTTTCACTTGGAGGTATATCATCGTGCACAAAATATTTATGAAGCTTTCCGGAGGAGGCCGATCTCATATTTTGAAGGTACCATGAGAGTTTCAAGAAAGAGTGATAGGATACATCCCTTCTAGTTGAACAAGAGGGTCTTGCGAGGCCCCTCTTGTATCCCATCCTCATCCCACAAGGAAATTTGTAAACTTAAGTTTCTACCAGGAGGGTTTCAGAGACATCCTTGTTGGTTGAACATGAGGGTCCTGTGAGACCCCTCTCATTGCCTAGATTTGTCGTGCAAGGACCTATGAAAAGGGGTTTGGTGGTTGCAACATGCCCTTTTTGGGTCAGATCCATGCAACACGTTGTTTGGAGAGTCTTCAAGAAGTTGGTAGTAGCTCTGATGATACAATGGCATCATTTCCAGGTTTTAGGTTTTGATTTTTTCTTACTGGTGTATTGTAGCTTCTACAACAACCATTAGTTACCATGTTGTTTGTATCAGATTCCATGCATAATAAATTTCCATAGATTGTCTCTTCTATTACTGGTGTATTTAATTTGCATCCTATATGTTTGACGAAATGTCTATAAGTGCAATACATGCAAAGTGTTTGTCAAAAATTGTAAATGAGTTTATATCATAAAAAAAAAGGTAATGCAAAGTATTTTGAAAAGACATATAACCAAAAACAATAGAAATTGACAACAAACCCAATATCCTAGCCTATCTCTATTGGGGATACTTCAAACATGATGGTTGATGGGTGCATGAACTTGTTTGGGCGCACTAGGTGCATGGAGGGGCATGATGAGTCGTTTGAGTGTGGGTTCAAAAAGGGGCGTGAAACATCCAAAATACGTGACATTTTACATTGGTGACCATTGGAGTCCCTATAATATCATAGGGGCACACAACCAAGAAGAGAATATTTGGTAAGAGATTTGGAGAGGTAAAGTTTGAGGCAAAGTCTGAGGCAAGGTAGAATTGAGGTAGAAATGCCAAGATGGAAGACAAGTATCCAAGGGTGGAATGCTCTATGATATTTTGGGGAAGTATTGAAACAGAGGTCCGTTGGAGGCATGTGTGAGGAAGAACTAAAATCTATGTTAGATTAGTGAAAATTTGTGGAAATGAAGGGACAACAAGTTTATGGTTGAGGGAACATCTAAGGTGCACTGTAGGAGGTTGCGAAAACAACTGCGATAGAGAGTCTTGGTGTGATGAATATTTGTATGAGTGTATTGGTGAGGTGAGGCGAGTTGTGTGACTGAAGCCAAGTTGTAAACTGATCCAATAGTTCTCATGTTGCAACCATTTCACAATAAAAAAGACTTTGCTGGGTGTTAGGCACAATTTGTGCTGCCCAAACTATTTCTATGTATGCCTTTTTTTTGTTCAATAGGTGTTCTATTGGTTTATTAAGTTCATGGATGTATTCTTATATATGAATATGTGTTAAAGTATTAACGATTGTCTAAGTATACAATATTTTCACTAGAGTAAGAGTGTATTGCAATTGGTTTCATAGTTTGTTGCGAAGACAATTCAGTAGGAATGTTATGGACTTGGTGAACAGTTCAGTTGGATGAATTAGTTCATCATAGAATCTTTGCATTAGGATATGGCATAGGTATCATTTTATAGAAGCAATGGAAGGTTGTCCTAGGTGCACCCCTTGTATAGGACAAGAGCAGAGTTCGTGGTGGAACACAGTACCTGGATAGGGTGGTTGACCGCGGGATTCATCGCATAAGCCAACAATAGAGGGTGTTGGGTGCATACCTTAGTGAATAGGTTGACAAGGCGGTTTGTTCCATCACAGGTGGTTTGAGAACATTCCTATGTGCATACAAATACTAGGGGAAAATTTCATGAGGGTGAAGTGAGCGCCTAGATGTGTAGATGACTGTAGAACTCATTGCAAACATATGGAAGTGTGGGAGAGTTGCACAAAAATATTAAGAAGGCTAGGTGATGTGGGTCAAACAATGAAATGGATGGTGCAAGTGAAAAATCTTGGAAGGTAAAAAGGGACAACATAGCTCAATGATTCGAGAAAATCTAAGAGGATTTAGGAGAGGATGGATGAATTCAACACACAGATGGAGTCCAAGATCAACAGATTGAAGGAATTGAGGAGGGGGACTGAGACTTTGATGCCCAATATGTTGGGAGCACCTAAGGGGGAGAGAATCAAATATGAAGGTAGTGAGGAAACAAGGAATCAACCCATACCATTGTGAGGAAAGGCAGGTTGATTGAGTGTTACCTCTGTTTGAAAAATCACTTTATGAGGAACTGTCCAATGCAAGGAAGGTTGGCTCTATTGGTTGAGGAGGAGGCTCGAATCACACCAATAGTGGAAGATCCAATATCTTTGGAAGAGACGATTAAACTATAGAAATCGATGGAAGAGATGATTGAAGTCATGGAAACGTTAGTGGAATGCATTCATGTGTTCAATATAAGAAGTCAAGGACAATTTTCACAAAGTGAAGAAGTTGAAGGAATCTGCTTTGTGGATACAACAATAAGTGGGTTGAAAATGGAAGCCTTGGTTTACACTAAGGAAACCCACAATTTTGTGAGTGAACAAGCCATGAAATCACTTCATTTCAAACCTGAGAACTTGACTGGAACATGCAAAGTGTTGAAGTCAGTAGTGATGCCATTGACAAGGATTTTTTTTTCAACGCAATTGAGAGTTGGGGATTGGTAATTTGGAAACATGGATATGTTGGTAGCTCCATTGGAAGATCATGCAATGATATTGGGCCTAGAATTACTCATACTTTCCAAAGTAGCTCCACCCATTCACAAAAGTCACTTAGTATTATTGGACAAGGCCAAAAGAATAATCACACCCCTAACGACAAAGAGGAAGATCAGGAGGACACCTAGGATTTATATGATTAGGTTGGTAGAAGGAGTCAGTGGATGCACAAGAAAGACTTGAAATGTGACATAGTAGTAGGAATTTATCCCCACCGCAAAATGTCTAAGTAGTTTGAGGAAATAAGATCAACATACGACGACGACGAAGACTTCGGTGAAGATAACCATGGAGAATGTTGGTCGATTGAGGAACCCATAGAACCATGAACATGAGTGTAAGAGATATTTGGACTCTTCAATTTCCATGGAGTAGGGGGGACATCACCAAGTGAATAATTATCAATATTAGGTCATCAATGGTGTGGAGTATTGGGAAATAGACTTACCCACTGCAAAAAATTCAAGAGTTGAGCCAAGAGAGTGCATGGAGGCACTTGCTCAACCAAATTTGGAGACAAATTTGGAAGATATAGGATTTGAAGACCAAAAACCAACAATGATTGTGAACTTTTGTAGGAAAGTCATGGGGATATATGACTTCAAAATTACTATAGAACTACTTGAGGATTTTGGATGCACATCGAAGGAAGTTTGATTGGTCATGCGATACTTACGCATAGAGCACGAATCACACATGATGTATTCCAATAGCCTTGGTGGTGACTATTATGTACACTCTTCTTGCTAAATGAAGAAGACAAAGATGTGCTACAAGGAGAAGGAAGCATGAATGGTGATCCCTAGTGGACGTGTCATCAAATGACTCAAGCAGGGAAGTTGCGAAATGAAAAATGGGTTGTGTAAGTGACTTGAAAAATTGGGAAAATGGGTAGGACCTTTTCCTGAACCAAAGAGGTTTGTCTAAGTGAGACGAACATGTTGAGATTGTAGTGGGCGAATCAAAAAGACCAATAGGGGTTGGACAAGATGATGATGAGGAAGACATAAAAGTGTTTGTTGGATGTGGAGACATGTATTCTCTAGTGACAAACATGACAATTGGGCTGTCACCCAAATAGTTCGATATTTGATAAGATCCAATGTACATGACACACAAACAACAAAGTAGAATAATTAAAACCATCACGGGTGAAGCACATCTATCACTTGGGGACACTTTGAAGAAATTCCTGAGGACAGTTTTCCTTGATGACAACAATTGAGGAGGAAACACACATTGAGTGGTGACGAGATATAGAGATAGGAAAGAGACATCATAGAGATCGATGGATGTTGTTTGGGAAAACAAAAACTTGGAGTGGGTGAGGATGTAAGGTCTCCCATGACACCCACTAAGTTCACACACTCTTTGGGTAGACTTGGGGACAAGTCAGACAAGACAAATCCAAGGGGCATGTGATAGGTTAGGAAAATGAAGATGTGTGGGTGTGAGATGGGGCACCTTGGGTGCACAATGATGATGTGTGGCACTAAGGGGGCACACACCTTGCTTTCCTTAGAATGATTGATATAGACTTGGGTTGAATTTTGGCAAGGGCAAGGAAACTTGGGAGAATGCCCAAGGATTAGACCCATTTTCCCTTGATAATATGGGCACATTGAGGAGGTTGGATGACCCCATCAATACAACCACAAGGATTCACAAAATTTGACATGAGAGAACACACAAGGCCAGGGGTGTGATCCCAAGGATGGGGAGCATTGGTTCAAGAGACACGATAGTGGATGGGCACGTGGGCCTGTTTGGGTGCACCAGGTCCATAGAGAGGTGAAATGAGTCGTTTCAGTGTGGGTGACCAAAAGACTCATCCCTAAACTCATCGCATAACACGATCGCAGAGCCAGTTTGGTGTAGACCTTGGTGAATGGTTCAACAAGGTGGGTTGTTTCGTCACAGGTGGTTTGAGCACAGTCTTATGTGAATACACAAACCAAGGGTGAAGTTCACGAGGGTTAACTAAGCACTTGTATGTGTAGATGAATGCACGACTCATTACAAACTTGGGACAATGTGGGAGAGTTGCGCAAAAATATTGAGAAGGATAGGTGACATGGGTCATGCAGTGAAATGGATGGTGCAAGTGATGAAGCTTGGAAATTCAATAGGGATAGTGTAGCTCAATGATTCAAGAAACTCCAAGAGGCTTTGAAGAGTATGGATGAATTTGATGCATAGATGGAGTATAATATCAACATATTGAAGGTATTGATGAGGGGGATCAAGAATTTGATGTTGATTGCATTTGGAGCACTTAGAGAGGAGAGATTAAAAAATTAAGGTATTGTAATAACAAAGAATCATCCTAGACCACTTGTGAGAAAAGGCAGGATGATTGAGTGTTACTTATATTTGCAAAATCACTTTATGAGGAACTGTCCAATGCAATGAAGGTTTCATTTGTTGGTTGAGGAGGAGGCTCAACTCACACCAACATTGGAAGAGCCAAGAGCCTTGGTATATAATTTTCAAGTGCAAAAACTGATAGAAGAGATGAACAAAGTCATGGAAGTGTTGGTGGAACACATGAAGGAGTTCAAGACAAGAGGTCAAGGAAAATTTTCACAAAGTGAAGCAGTTGAAGAACTTTTCATTGTGGACACAATAATGAGTGGGTTGAAGATGACATCCTTGGTTGACACTCGGGAAAATGATAGTTTTGTGATTGAACACGCTACAAAATCACTTCATTACAAGCCTAAGAACTGCACTAGAACATGTAAAGCGTTGAAGTCACCAGTGATGTAGGTGACAAGGATTGTTCGTTAAGCACAATTAAGAGTTGGGGAGTGGTTTGGAAACATGGATCTATTAGAAGCTCCATTGGAAGATTATGCAATGATCTTGTGCTAGGAATTCCTCAGACTTTCCAAAGCATCTCCAATCATCCATAAAAGTCACTCAGTATTCTTGGATGAGGTCAAATCACCAAGTGCACATCTAATGATGAAGAGGAATCTCACAAGGATGCCTAGGATTTTTGTGATCAGGTTGGTTGAAGGAGTTAGTGGAAGCACAAAAAATCCTTGCAATGTGACATGGTAGTGACAAGTCCTCCCCGTTGTAGCATATCTAAGCAGTTTGGGTAAATAAGAGAAATAAGCTACGATGACAAAGACTTTGGTAAAGAGATTGGTTGATTGAGGAACCTGAAGAACCATGAACGTGAGTGTAATAGACAATTGGAATATTCACTTGCCATGAAGCAGGGGGAACATCACCAAGTGAATAATGATCAACAATAGGTTATGGATGATGTGAAGGATTGGGAAGTAAACTTATCCATCGTAGAAACTTCAAGAGTTGATCCAAGATAATGCATGGAGGGACTTACTCAACCAAATTTGGAGACGAATGTGGAAGAGGTAGGAGTTGAATATTGACACCAAACAATGATCGTGAATTTTTTTATGAAGGCCATGGGGATATAATAATTTCAACTTACTACAAAAAGACTTGAGGAGTTGGAATGCACATTGAAGAAAGTTTGATTGGTCAAGAGATACTTATGCACAAAGAAAAAATAAAATACAATGTATTCCAATATCATTGGCGGTGACTATTTGGTACACTCTTCCTGCTAAATGAAGAAGACAAAGACATGCTTGTTGGCAGCACAAATGGTGATTCCTAGTGGAGGTGTCATTGAAAGTCTCAAGCGGGGAAGTTGCAAAATGATAGATGGGTTGTGGAGGTGGCTTGCTAAATTGGGACAAGTGGAAAGACGTTATCTAGAACCAAAGAGGTTAGGATTGTTGGTGTTTTGGTAACTGCGGGAGGATATTTCCCTCCTATATGACCTTTCTTATATCCGGAGAATATTCCATAAGTAAGAGATGCAGTGGACAGATGTTGAAATACCCTATAAGAGAATTCAGCTTAGAAGAATAAAGCATAATGAAAAGACACCTTCCCAGAAGAGAAGTCAGCCCGGCTAGAAGGAAAGGAAGACTATAAATAAGGAGGCAACTTAGCTCATTTGTTCACTCACTTACACTCTCTCAGCTACACAGAAGCAAGGCACAATTTTGGAGGAGCTGCCAAAGTAGCTCCAACTCCATAGTTTATCATTGATCAATCTTTTGGTATCTCTCTCTTGTGAACTACTCCTTGAGGAGGTACGCTACCCTTGTATGGTGCTGCTGCTGTAGCTAGGATGGTATTTCTGGTTAAGCTAGGAATTATGCTAGGGTTTATCTGATTGGACTTCCATTGTGAACAAAATCTATCTAAGAAAGGTTGTTGGGTTTTTCCCCCATTTGGGGTTTTCCTAGGATAAATATCTTGTGTTATTTTCTATCTCTTTTTTATGTTGCTACTTCTCAATACATGATATATATGTTAATGGTAACGAAGTAAAAGAACACTAGTAACACCAATTCTCTGTAAATAAGGAAAATACAACATGGAATCAGAGATATTTACCTTCAGAACAATTTAACCACTGGAAGGAAGATCAATACAACAACACCTTGCAGCTATAATACTTTGTCAAGATCATTGAGAACTATCCCAAGGAATTTGGGAACAATTCCTTCACATAGAAATGTGCCCTAACCTAGCACACCCCCTAAAACCCTCAACGTGCAGTTTGGTGAAGTTTAAAAAAATGAGGTTTTTCAGTGCTGGGGTTTCTACCGAGAAAAATGTCAACCAATATGAGAGTTGAGGATAGATTGGATGGAGTAGATAGTTGTAGATCCTGGAAGAATATAATAAAAATCATTCTAGAAGTGAATGAATTATTGTATCTTGTCAAGAAGATGCTTCTAGAACCCGAAGATTAATAAGGAAAGAAAAAGTTCAAGAAGAATGAGGTCAAGGCCAAGAGAATCTTGACATACTCAATCAAGGATCACCTGATACCCAATGTATCATAACTAAAGACTACAAAATATATGTTTGATTCCCTAACCAGACTCTATGAAATAAATAACACCATTCAGAAGCTTACCCTATGACATCAACTCAAAAATGTGACGATGAACAAATCAAAGACGATAACCAACTTCTTTACAAGGATCTCACATATCAAAGACCAATTAACAGCCATTGGAGATCGAATAGAAGATGCTGAACTAGTAACCACTACGATAAATGGTTTCCCTCCCTCTTGGGACCCATTTGTCCAAGGAATTTGTGCAAGAAGGAAGTTAGCCAAGTTTGAAAAGTTATGGGCAGATTGCTCTCAAGAAGAATCTAGATTGATGTCCAAGACAAAAAAGGTAGATGATGAGGAAAACCAATCACTTTCAACACAAGTGAAAAAGAGAAAGAAAAGGGAAGAAGGCAGCCCAAAGAAGTCTAAGAGACCTCGTTACAAGAATGATGCGTCAAAGATCAGATGCTACAGTTGCCAGAAGCTGGGACACTATGCCTTTAAATGTCCAGATAGAAATGAAAAGGAAAAGAAGAAACACCATGCACATGCAGTAGATACAAAAGATCACTCAAAGGTATCAAAGAATGAAGAATTTTTCTTTTAGACAATGGTGTTTCCTTGCATAAAAATGATAGAAGGCAACTCAAGCAGAACAACAATGCTAGACTCCAGGTTTGCATATCAGGTTTGATATTTTAAATTGTTGTTGCTTAAGTAAGTACTGTACCTAGGATAACAGTCTTTACAAATTTATTATTTGCTATTGCTATCAAATGTTTAGGTACACCTGAATACTGTCGGTACGACTACCATTAAGAAAATTCTCATTGTTCAAATTTATGATATACTTGTTTGCAAGATGAAATTGATCTCCTCTAGGAGATGTTCTTGATTACTAACCATTCCATGGAGGTCCCATGGAAATGTTGTTCTTGTATCTTATTCTGGGAAGGACACATGTGATAGCTCTAAGAAGGAGCTATGATGATGGTTGCAGGAGGAAACTATTTAGAAAGTCTCTAGTCGAGATATAGAACTATGTACATGAACATACACACCCATATGAAGAAGAAGACAAAGAAGAGTATATCTTATGGAGATTGACTGATAGGAGCATAAGGTTCAAAATATGACCGTACAAATAATTTTACCACTCTTCAGATCATCAGGAAGAGTTGGTAGTGCCAGAAGGGCCCTACCTAGAATCGATGCAGTAAAACCAACATGTTCTTGTGATACCTTGCATAATGCAAAGGAGATACAGATGCATGGAATTGATAAGCCATACTATGAAAAGAAGCAGATGACTCCACTAGTGGTGAGGCAGGAGGCCCCACTAAGTACCATATCAGAAGGAGCTATATTTCATAGGGAGTCAACCCTTAGGATCCAGTAGGGAGGAGCAACCTCCCAGTACAATTCATAGTAGATCGGACTTCAGAAGAAGTCAATAGATGCAACAGAAGCATGTGGCTCTGGAGATCATATAGACTCAGAGGGATTCAAGCTTCAAAGGGAGCATGTAGATTCAGAGTGAGCCTGATCTTAGAGAGAGTCAGTGGCTTAGAGAATTTCATTTAGAAAGTATTCCTTCTTAGATTCAAATAAGAGAGAGAGATGTCTTCCAGGAATGACATACTGGTGTCATGAGTTGAGGAGGCTAGATCAAAGGTTCAGAGGATTCTAGGAGATGTGAGATATCTTGGGAGGATTCCCCTGTCTCGATAGACCTTTCTATAGTGACAGATGAGGAAACTGATTAGACAGATTGGGATATAGATTTTTCCTCAGTTCCAGAAACCACACATGTTTTCCAACTATGTGGTGCTAATGAGAAACATTATTGATTTAGAGCCTTCCACCATTGAAGAAGCTACTAAGAAGCAGGAATGGAAGGATGTCATGATGGATTAGTATAATTCCATCATGAATAATGATGTGTGAGAGGTGGTTCTGAGACCACAAGGGAAGTTAGTAGTGACTTCCAAGATTGATCTACAAGATCAAGCATGTTTCATATAACACCATAGATATGTACAAATATTTATTTGTGGCTTGAGGATTCTCCCAGTAAGAGGGAGAATATTATGACGAGACACTTGCTCTAGTATCCAGAAGAAGTGTACATAGAGAAGCCACAAAATACACGAGAAGGAGTCTCATGTCTGTATATTGAAGAAGGCTTTGTACGAACCTAAAAAGACACCTAGGACATGATATGCCAGATCATATAGTTATTTGATGAGATTGAGGATGGTTTCCCATTGATCTTATATGTCAATGATCTGTTTCTAACAAGAGATGAGAAGCTCATAGTTGGGTGCAAGAGGGATCTCTCTTCAGAGTTCGAGATGAAGGATCTAGGTCTAATGCATTATTTCTTGGGATTGGAAGTGTGGCAGAGATCAGATGAGATTTTCCCTAGCCAAGGAAAATATACTTTTGAGATTCCATAGAGAATCAGGATGATGGACTGTAAGTCCATGACCACACCCATAATGATAAATATGAAGCTATTGAGTGACAAATATTTAGATTTGGTGGATCCCACGATGTACATACAATTGATTGGATCCTTGATGTACTTGGTTAACACCAGGCCAGACATCTTCCTTGCAGTGAATACCTTGAGTCAACACATGGTTGAACCTAGACATGTACATTGGATGGTAGTAAATAATATGTTGAGGTACCTTCATGACACGGTTGGATATGGATTGAGATATTTCTCAGGTGGAGATGTGAAGTTGCATGGATATACAGATTCTGACTGGGAAGGGAGTGCAGTGGATCAGAAGAGTACTTCCGGATGCTGTTCCAGTATGGGATCATGCATGATCTCATGGTTGAGAAGAAATCTGACATCAGTGGCACCCGATACATCAGAATGAGAGTATATCACAGAAAGCATGGAAAGTCATGAATCCATGTGGCTCTGGAAGTTGCTAGATGGGATATTTGATCTAGAATTGGAGCCAACTTTGATACATTGTGACAATCAAAATTGTGTGAACATTACCGAGAACCATGTATTCCATGACATATAGAGATCAAATATCATTACATATAGGACATGGTGCAAAGAGGAGTTGTGGATCTCTAGTACATATCCACGGACGAGAAGATAGCAGACATCCTCACCAAGCCCTTGTCAAGAGTGAAGTATGAGTACTTCAGGGACAAGATTGGAGTGTTTCAAAATGTCAACCCTTGTTGAGAGGGAGGTGTGATGTTTATTCTCATTCCATCTAACCCCTCTAGGCAAGGGTTCCCTGGATCAATCACGTGAGGTGACTGAGTGGGTAATGAACTATCAGACCTGCTGAGAGAAGAAACATCACACATGTAGTCCTAAGACTATGGTGGAGGTTGTGTGACTCTGGAAAGTAGATGTGTGCTACTTCAATGGTTGTGTACCACTGGCGGAGATTGTGTGTCTCTGGACAGTAGCTGTGTGCTACTATAGTGGATGTGTTCCACTGGCGTAGGATGTGTGACTCCGGAAAATAGCTATGTGATACTTCAATGAATGTGTTCCACTGGCGGAGGATGTGTGACTCCAAACAATAGTTGTGTGCTACTTTGGTGGTTGTGTACCACTAGCGAAGATTGTGTGTCTCTGGACAGTAGTTGTGTGCTACTACGGTGGATGTGTTCCACTGACGGAGGCTGTGTGACTCCAGACAATAGTTGTGTGATACTTCGTTGGATGTGTTCCACTGATGGAAAATGTGTGACTTTAGGAAGTAGTTGTGTGCTACTTCGATGGTTGTGTACCACTGGTGAAGACTGTGTGTCTCTGGATAGTAGTCGTGTGCTACTACGGTGGATGTTCCACTGGAGGAGGCTGTGTGACTCCAGACAGTAGCTGTGTGCTATTTCAGTGGATGTGTTCCACTAGCAAAGACTGTGTGACTCTAGAAAATAGCTGTGTGCTACTTCAGTGGATGTGTTCCACTGGAGGAGGCTGTGTGACTCTGGACAGTAGCTGTGTGCTACTACAATGGATGTGTACCACTAGTAGTGACTGTGTGTCACTGGACAATAGTTGTGTACTACTTGGAAGAAGTTGTGATCTATTGGATGATATTGTAGTAGTTGTGTGCTACTAGCTGATTGCCATGGAGATTACCAAATTGTTTGGATGTAGCTGTGTGTGCTACCGTTTAAGTGCAGAGACTGTGCCTAGTGATTCGAGCTACCAAAGGCATTGTCGCAGCCGTGTACCTGCTAGTAGATTGCAGAGTAGTCAATGGACTACCAGATGAAGACATCATGAAATATGCCTCCCTAGATAAGAGGGAGTGTTGGTGTTTTGGTAACTATGGGAGGATATTTCCCTCCTAGATGACCTTTCATAGATGTGGCGAAGATTTTGGAAGCAAGAGATCCATTGGAAAGATGTTGAAATACCCTAGAAGAGAAGTTGGCTTAGAAGAATAAAGTATACCAAAAAGGCACCTTCCCAAAAGAGAAGTCAACCCAACTAGAAGGACAGGAAGACTATAAATAAGGAGGTGCCTTAGCTCATTTGTTCACTCACTCACACTCTCCCAAGTACATAGAAGTAAGGTGTAATTTTGGAGGAGGCGACGTAGTAGCTGTAGCTGCACAATTTATAATTTATCAGTCTTTTGGTATCTCTCTATTGTGCACTACTCCTTGAGGAGGTGTGCTACCCTTGTATGGTGCTATTCCTACAGTTGTGGTGGTATTTCTGGTTAAGCTATAAATTTTTGTAGGGTTTATCTGATTGGACTTTCTTTGTGAACATAATCTATCTAAGAAAGGTTGTTGGGTTTTCCCCCCATTTGGTGTTTTCCCAGGATAAATCTCTTGTGTTCTTTTCTGTCTCTTGCTTATGTTTCTACTTCTTAGTACATGATATATATGTTAATGGTAACAAAGTAAAATAACACTAGTAACACTAATGCTATGTAAATAAGGAAAATCCAACAATGCTAAGTGATATGAACAAGTTGAGACTGCAGTGGGAGACTCAACAATAACAAGAGGGGTTGGAGAGCATGACGATGAGGAAGACATAAAAGGATTTGTTGGATGTGGAGATGTGCATTCTCTAGCGATGAATACGATAGTTGGACTGATCACCCAACTAGTTTGAAACTTGACAGGATCCAATGTACATGACACACAAAAATTAGAGTCAGAGTATCGAAGCTATCATGGATCAAGATCATTCAAAACTTGGGAACACTTTGAAGAAATTATTGAGGAGAGTTTTCCTTGAAGACATCAGTTCAGGAGACAATAGTCATTGAGTGGTGACGATATTTAAAGATGGGGAAGAGATGCCATAGATATTGATGTATGTTTCTGGGGATGGGAACAAATTGGAGTGGGGGAAGATGTAAGGTCTCTCACGACACTCACCGAGAACACACACTCTTTGGGAAAAATTGGGGATGATTCAGATAAGAGAAATCAAAGGGGCATGCGATCAGTTGGGAAAATCAAGATGTGTAGGTATGGAGAATATCACATTGGGTTCATGATGGTGACATGTGGCACCAAGGGGGCACACACCTTACTTGCCTAAGAATGATTGACATAGACTTGGGTTGCATTTGGGAAAGGGTGAGGAAACTTGGGAGCATGCTCAAGGAGTGGACCTATCTTCCCTTGACAATATGGGTGCACTGAGGAGGTCATAGGACCCCATTGGTACATCCACAAGGAGTCATGATGATCGAGACGAAATAATGCACAAGAAAAGGGGAGTGTGCTCAAGGATGGGATGCGTCTTTCCAAGAGACATGGTGGTTGATCGTAACATGGGATTGTTTTGGTGCATTGGGCCCACAAAGGGGTGTGATCAGTTAATTTAGTGTGCATTCGCGAAGGGACATGACACACCCAAAATACATGACATTTCACAATGGTGACCCTTGGAGTCCATATAAGAGAACAAGGGCACACAAACAAGGGAGAGAATATTTGGCAAGAGATTTGGAGAGGAAAAGTCTCAGGAAAAGTATGAGGTAAGGGTGGGACAATCTAGGAGATTTTGGGGAAGTCTAGAAACAAATTTTTGTTGGAGGCATGTGTGAGGAAGAACTTAAATATGTGTTAGCTTGGTGAAAGTATGCAAAAACAAAGGGACAACAATTTTGTGGTCGAGGGAACGTCTGAGGTGCACCGCAAGAGGTTGCAGAGAAAGTTGGGACAAAGATACTTGGTGTGATGGATATGTGTATGAGTCTCTTGGTGAGGGGAGACAAGTCATGTGACTCTTCCCAAGTTATAAACAGAGCTAGTAATGATCATGTTGTAACTATTTTTCAATAATAAAGACTTAATCGAGTGTTAGGAACAGTTTGCGTCGTGCACACTATTTTAGTGTATGTATTTCATTTGTTCTACAGTTGTTCTCTTGGTTTCTCATGTTCATTGGTGTATGCTTATTTACGACTAAGTGTTAAATTGTTAACAATTTTCTAAGTATACAAGAGTTGCACTAGAGTAGGAATGTGACTCGTTGGTAGCCTAGAATGAAGTATGGGTATGATCTAGATGAAGAGGCATAGTCTGGGCGAAGTATTCTTATTCTAACAAGAAACCAAGTAAGAACCATCGCAATACCGCATGCCCTCTGGAGGTGAACGATCATAATATCTGAACACACATCATGTGGAGTCGTTATAGGTGGTATCAGAGCAAACTTAGAAGATAGTTTGGTGAGCTCCTCACAATGTTGTCACCTTCATGACAAGTGGTATGAGAAAAAAATTAGAATACAATTTGGTGAGCTCTTCACCACATTGTCACCTTTGTGATAGGTGGTATTAGAGCAGATTTGTATCTTCACCACTAACATAGTTAAAATGATGGTGTCGAGGTGTGTTGCATCTGGTTTCATAGTTTGTTGCAAAGACAGTTCAATGGTAATGTTCATAGATTTATGAATAATTTGGTTGGATGAATTGGTTCATCATAGAATATTTGCATTAGGCTCAGGACAGGGGTCCCAGTTGACATGCACAATGGAAGGTTAACATGGGTGAAATCCTTGTATAATCCAGTAGAAGAGTTCGTGGTGGAATGAAGTACTTGGACATGGTGGGTGACCATAGGACTCATTGCAGAGTTCATTGCAAAACTTGTCACAAAAGCCAACCTCATAGGAAATTGGGTGCATACCTTGGTGAATAGTTTATAAAGGTGGGTGTTTCATCATAGGTGGTTTTAGCATAGTCCTATGTGCATACATAAACTAGGGGTGAAGTATGTTAGGGAAAAATGAGTGCTTGAATGTGTAGATGACTGCACGACTCATAACAAACTTGGGATAGTGTGGGAGAGTTGAACATAACTCTTGAGAATGCCATGTGATGTGGGTAAATTAGTGAAATGGATGGCGCAAGTGATGAATCTTGGAAGGTCAAGAGGGAAAATGTAGCTCAATGATTCGAGAAACTCCAAGAGGCTTTGGAGAGGATGGATAAATTTGACACACATATTGAGTCCAATATCATCATATTAATGAAATTAACAAGGGGGACTGAGACTTTGATGTCAGATATGTTGGGAGAACTCATGGAGGAGAGCATCCAACATGAAGGTAGCGCAACAAGAAATAATCATCCAAAAACACTCATGAGAAAAAGTAGGTTGATTGAATGTTACCTTTGTTGGCAAAATCACTTTATGAGGAAGTGTCCAATACAAGGAAGGTTAGATATGTTGGTCGAGGAGGATGATCGACTCAAAAAAATAATGGAAGAGGCATGAGCCTTGGAAAATATTGTTCAAGTGTATAAATCTATGGAAGAGATGAACAAAGTCGTGGAAATGTTGGTGGAACACATGCATGAGTTCAAGATAAGAGGTCAATGATAGTTTTCACAAAGTGAAGCAATTGAAGGAATCTTATTTTTGGACACAATAATAATTGGGTTGAATATTGCAGCATTAGTTGTCACAGGGGAAACCCACAATTTTGTGAGTGAACGAGCCACAAAATCACTTCATCGCAAACCTGAGAACTACACTGGAATGTGTAAAGTGTTGAAGTCAACAATGATGTTGGTGATAGGGATTGTTCATTCAACACCATTGAGAGTTTAGGAGTGGTCTTGCAACATGGATCTATTGGTATATCCATTGGAATATCAAGCAATTATATTGGGCCTGGACTTCCTTAGACTTGACAAAGTAGCTCCACTCGTTCATGAAAGTCGCTTAGTATTCATGGATGAGGCCAAAAAAACACCCCTAACAATGAAGAGGGAGCTTGAGAGGATGCCTAGGATTCTGTGATCAGGTTGGTATAAGGAGTTAGTGGAAACACAAAAATATACTTGCAACATGGCACAACAATGAGAAGTCATCCCCACCATAGCATCTCTTAGTAGTCAAGGGCAAGAAGAGAAACAATTGGTAGTGACGAAGACTTCAGTGAAGACAACCACGAAGAAGGTTGGTTGATTGAGGAACTCGTAGAACCATGAACATGAGTGTAAGAGACAATTTGACTCTTCACTTTACATGGAGCATGGGGAACATCACTAGGTAAATAATTATCAACAACAGGTTATGTATGATGTGGAGGATCGGGAAGTAGACTCACCCACTACAAAAACTTCAAGAGTTGAGCTAAGAAAATTCATGGAGTCACTTACTGATCCATATTATTTTCGGCACGAAATGAGAGCGGAGATATAATAAAGAAATGTACATAGATATATCATATATCCAATAATATAACATAAATGTATAAGAGATGAAACCATAAACACATAGATACAATAATACACAATTTTCTATTAATGAGCGAAAATGTACAAAGACTGTAAAAATACAGAGTGAAAGACTCGCTAGAATGGTGGCATCTTATCTATA
The DNA here is from genome assembly GCA_009831015.1 of Picea engelmannii. Classification (NCBI taxonomy): domain Eukaryota; kingdom Viridiplantae; phylum Streptophyta; class Pinopsida; order Pinales; family Pinaceae; genus Picea; species Picea engelmannii. The sequence continues at coordinate 19,467 of WSFP011370981.1, forward strand.
TGTGACGACTACTCACACTCGTGAGAAGATTATTTTACAATGAGGCTCCAAAGGCATTTTTATCATAAATAAAATCCAAAACCCTAACCCCAGAAGATGAAAATCCAACAGTTTTGTGGACCCCATTTTAGGTAGTTTGGTGTATTAACTTCCCAGGGTCGTAACTTTGGCATACGATCTACGTTTGGGGCGCACGATAGTTTGTTGGAAAGGTATCGTCAAGGAGATTCATTTTGGGGGATCAATCAGATCCTTTATCTATCATTGAGAATATCAATCCCAAAAAACCTTCATTTAGGCCCTCAAAATGGCCCCGAAAGTTAAAAATTGCTAAAAATAGTAAATTGCCAAAATTGACAGAAAACTGTTTTGAGTGAGTTGGTAAAGGTGGGTGGCCACCGATATCCACATGGATAAATCCTCCATCCTTAGGAATAAATGGTATCCATTGTGTTGAGTGCCCAGGGGAGAGGGAGCGGAGTTTGCTGAATCTGCATCTTGATGAGATTCTTGACTTCTTGGAGAAGTTGCGCTGCTTAGATTTTTGAAGGTTTTCACGAACCTGTGGCTGGAAGGGTTGGACCTTTTTAAACAGTCTGGATACATGAGATGACTGTGTGTAGAAGGAATATTTTTTCTTTGTTGCAGTATTTTCGACCTGCTTCTGTTGGATAGAAGGTGCTTGGGCCAAGGTTGTAGTGGTTGCAGTATCCTTCTGTTCACCTTTTGAACAGATTATGAAGAAGCTAAATTTTGTAGTATGAGATACTACCTTGCGGCACTGTTTAGGTGGGAGAATAGTCGGAACCACATCTGGTACCCTATAGAGATGAACCCCCAGAGTAACAATGACACTATTGGGTCGAGACTCATAGATAGCAGGGCTCTTCCACATATATGGCTGGCCCAAGAGAACATCACAGACATCTAGCGGGGAAACATCACATAATACCTCATCCTTGAAGGGATGGATGCCATATGATAATCGAAAATGTTGGCTGGCACAGAGATCTCGTCCTTGGTGAAGCCACCCAATGTTGTATGGTTGTGGGTGTGGTGTTGTTGACAATCCCAACTGTTTGACGACCTCTGATGAGATGAGGTTCTTTTCGCTTCCGCTATCAACAATAAAATGCAGCGGAGTCCCCTTCACCCACATCTGTGAATGAAAAAGGAGCTCCCTCTCTTCAAGATCTATTGGTTCTTCTGGTTGAATTGCTACGGTCACGACAATAGTAGTGGGGTCTTCGTTGATGATCTGTCTTCCGTCAATATTTTTTGAATCAGATTCTAAATCAGGGTTTGGCTCCTTGTCTTTGATTTCGACCACCAACAAATGTTTTGAGAAACATTCATCAGTGTTGTGCCAGGGGATTTTGTGGAAATCACACCATTTTTTGGTGTCCCTCTTTGTCTTCCTGTGACCCTTCTTTTCCTGTGGCTTGGACTGGTTTTCGAGAGACTGTTTGTTAGGGAGGTTTTTATCATACTTTTGTTGTTGTGGATTTGCAGACCTGAACTCCTGTTTGTTCTGGTGCTTAAATTTCCGCTTGATTTTAACAACATATCGATAAGCAACACCAAGTGATGATATGTCCAGAAAATCCATTTCAGTTTGGATGTATCTGTGTAGAGCCCCACGATATTTTAGAACCAAATTTCATTCGGAGTCTTTGATACCCATCTTGGTTCACAAGGTATGGAAGGTATTGGTGAAATCCAAAAATTCTTGGCCCCTCTCTTTCCGTAGTGTGGTCCATCTCATATACTAGTCTTCATAGTTTCCAACAGGTTAATACTGTTCCTTTACCGCGTCCACAAAAAAACCCCAAGTGGGATCGGCCCCATATATTCCAGACTCTTCCGTGGAAATTTTCTCCCAGTAAGTTTCCCACCAATGTTTGACATGGGGGAGAGATTTAAGGAGTGTGAATGTGATCATTTCCCTATTGGAAAAATGGTGAATAGAGAAATAACCTCCTAGAATATTTAACCATTTTTCTAGGGCATCCACATCTATCTGACCTTCAAATACGTGAATATAAAAATTAACCCATACCTTGAAAGGAGAGGTGATTCCAAAGTGCTTGTTTGATGAATATGCTCCTATTGCTATCAACATGCGTTGAAGGATGTGGGGAAAATTCTCCATCATTTCATCCTTTTGTCACATGAGAGCTTGCTCAAGCAACAGATTGATAGAATCATATGCTCCATCATTTTTATTTTATTCATCCATGGAGGGTTTCTTGGGCATACGAGAGCGATTGTATTCAAGAGAGACAAGATCGAGACCCAAATTTCTATACTTATACCTCATCGGGGACATGCACTGAAAAAAAAACTATCAAGAGTAGCCTGCTCTGATACCATGATCTAGATTATTTTCGGCACAAAATGAGAGTGGAGATATAATAAAGAAATGTACATAGATATCTCAGATATCCAATAATATAACATAAATGTATCAGAGATGAAACCATAAACACAGAGATACAATAATACACAATTTTCTATTAATGAGCAAAAATGTACACAGACTGTAAAAATATAAAGTGAAAGACTCGCTAGAATGGTGGCAGCTTATCTTTGAGAAGAGATGTGACGGCTACTCGCATTCATGAGAAGATGATTTTACAATGAGGCTCCAAAGGCCTTTTTATCATAAATAAAACCCAAAACCCTAACCCCGGAAGATGAAAATCCAATAATTGTTTGGACCCTGTTTTGGGTAGTTTGGTGTATCAACTTCCTAGGGGCGTAACTTTGGCATACGATCTTCGTTTGGGGCACACGATAGCTCGTTGGAAAGGTATCATTGAGGAGATTCATTTTGGGGTCTCAATAAGATACTTTGGATATCATTGAGAAGCTCAATCCCGAAAAAAATTCATTTAGGCCCTCAATATGGCCCCAGAAGTTAAAAACTGCTAAAAATAGTAAATTGCCAAAATTGTCAGAAAACTTTTTTGAGCGAGCTGGAAAAGGTGGGTGGCCACCGATATCCACCTGGATCAATACTCCCTCCTTAGGAAGAAATGGTATCCATTGCGTTGATTTCCTAGGGAGAGGGAAAGGAGTTTACTGAATCTGCATCTTGATGAGCTACTTTCCTTCTTGGAGAAGTTGCACTGCTTAGATTTTTGAAGGTTTTCACGAACCTGTGGCTGGAAGGGTTGGACATTTTTAACTAGTATGACTACATGAGATGACTGTATGTAGAAGGAATATTTTTTCTTTGCTGTAGTCTTGTCGATCTTCTTCTATTGGATAGAAAGTGCTTGGACCAAGGTTGTAGTGGTTGCAGTATCCTTTTGTTCACCTTTTGAACAGATTGTGAAGAAGCTAAATTTTGTAGTATGAGATACTACCTTGTGGAACTGTTTAGGTGGGATAGTAGTCGGAACCACCTCTGGTATCCTGCAGAGATGACCCCCCAGAGTAACAATGACACTACAGGTTCAAGACTCATAGATAGCATGGTGGTTCCACATATATGGATGTCCCAAGAGAACATTACAGACATCCAGTGGGGAAACATCACATAATACCTCATCCTTGAAGGGATATATGTTGTATGGAAATCGACACTGTTGACTGACACATAGATCTCATCCCTGGAAAATCCACCCAATGTTGTATGGTTGTGGGTGTGGTGTTGTCGACAATCCCAACTATTTGACGACATCTGATGAGATGAGGTTCTTTTGGCTTCTGCTATCAACAATAAAATGCAGTGGAGTCCCCTTCACCCACATCCGTGAATGAAAAAGGCGCTCCCCCTCTTCAGGATCTGTTGGTTCTTTTGGTTGAATTGCTGCGGTCACAACAATAGCAGTGGGGTCTGCGTCAATGATCTGTCTTCCGTCAGTATTTTCTGAATTAGATTTTGAATCAGGGTTCGAATCATTGTCTTTGATTTCGACCACCAATGATTGTTTTGAGCGACATTCATCAATGTTGTGCCAGGGGATTTTGTGGAAATCACACCATTTTCCGATGTCCTTCGTCGTCTCATGACCCTTCTTTTCCGATGGCTTGGAATGATTTTTGAGAGACTGTTTGTTAGGGATGTCTTTATGATACTTTGGTTGTTGCAGATTTGTAGACCTGAACTACCATTTGTTCTGGTGCTTAAATTTCTTCTTGATTTTAACAACATATCGATAAGAAGCACCGAGTGATGAGATGTCTAGAAAATCCATTTCAGTTTGGATGTATTTGTGTAGAGCCCCATGATATTTCAGAACCAAATGTCGTTCAGAGTCTTTGATACCCACCTTGGTTCACAATGTATGGAATGTATTGGTGAACACTGAAACTTCTTGGCCCCTCTCTTGCCATAGTGTGGTCCATCTCACATACTGGTCCTCACAGTTTCCAACAGGGTAATATTGTTCCTTTACTGCATCCACAAAAAAATCCCAAGTGGGATTGGCCCCATATACTCTAGAATATTATGTGTAACTTTTCTCCCAGTAAGTTTCCCACAAATGTTTGACATGGGGGAGATCTTTAAGGAGTGCGAAGGTGATATTTTACTTGCCAGAAAAATGGTGAATAGATAAATAACCTCCTAGAATATTTAACCATTTGTCTAGGGCATCCGCATCTATCCGACCTTCGAATACGGGAATATCAAAATTAACCTGTACCTTGAAAGGAGAGGTGCTTCCAAAGTGGTTGTTTGATGAAGATGCGCCTGTTGCTATTAGCAAGCGTTGAAGGATGTGGGAAAAATTCTCCATCATTTCATCCCTTTGTCGTGTGAGAGCTTTCTCAAGCAACATATTGATAGAATCGTATGCTCCGCCATTTTTATTTTCTTCCACCATGGAGGGTTTCTTGGGCATGCGAGAGTGATTGTATTCAAGAGAGACAAGCTCGAGACCCAACTTTCTATACTTAGACCTCGTCGAGGACATGTACTGAAAAAAAAAAAAGCAATCAAGAGCAGCCTGCTCTGATACCACTGATTCAGACCATTTTCGACACAAAATGAGAGCGAAGATATAATAAAGAAATGTATAGAGATATCTCGGATATCCAATAATATAATAGAAATGTATCAGAGATGAAACCATAAACAAAAAGATACAATAATACACAATTTTATATTAATGAGTGAAAATGTACAAAGACTGTAAAAATATAGAGTGAAAGACTCGCTAGAATGGTGGCAGCTTATCTATGAGAAGAGATTTGACGCCTACTCGCATTCGTGAGAAGATGATTTTACAATGAGGCTCCAAAGGAATTTTTATCATAAAAAAAATAAAAAACCCTAACCCTGGAAGATGAAAAGCCAATAGTTTTGTGGACCCCGTTTTGGGTAGTTAAAGTGTATCAACTTCCTAGGGGTGTAACTTTGACATACGATCTCCATTTGGGGTGCACAATAGCTCGTTGGATAGGCATCGTCGAGGAGATTAATTTTGGGGGCTCAATAAGAGCCTTAAATATCATTGAGAAGGTATATCCGAGAAAACCTTCATTTAGGCCCTCAAAATGGCCCTGTAAGTTAAAAACTGCTAAAAATAGTAAATTGCCCAAATTGCCAGAAAATTGTTTTGAGCGAGTTGCAAAAGGTGGGTGGCCACTGATATCCACTTGGATCAATACTCCCTCCTTATGAATCAATGATATCCATTGCGTTGAGTGCCCGAGGGAGAGGAAAAAGAGTTTGTTGAATCTGCATCTTGATGAGCTGCTTGCCTTCTTGGAGAAGTTGCACTACTTAGATTTTTGAAGGTTTTCACGAACCTGTGGCTGGAAGGGTTGGACCTTTTTAACCAGTCTAGATACATGAAAAGACTGTGTGTAGAAGGAATATTTGTGCTTTTCTATAGTATTTTCGACCTTCTTCTGTTGGATAGAAGATGCTTGGACCAAGGTTGTAGTGGTTGCAGTATCCTTCTGTTCACCTTTTGAACAGATTTTGAAGAAGCTAAATTTTTTAGTATGAGATACTACCTTGCAGCACTGTTTAGGTGGGACAGTAGTCGGAACCACCTCTGGTATCTTGTAGAGATGACCCCCAAGAGTAACAATGAAACTACGGGGTCGAGACTCATAGATAGGATGGCGCTTCCACATATATGGTTGGCCCAAGAGAACATCACAGAAATCCAGCAGGGCAACGTCACATAATACCTCATCCTTAAAGGGCTTGATGCCATATGAAAATTGACATGGTTGGATGACACAGAGATTTCATCCCTTGCGAAGCCACCTATTGTTGTATGGCTGTGGGTGTGGTGTTGTCGAAAATCCAAACTATTTTCGTCGATGATCTATCTTCCGTCAGTATTTTCTGAATCAGATTCTGAATCAGAGTTCGGATCCTTGTCTTTGATTTCGACCACCAATGACTATTTTGAGCGACATTCATCGGTGTTGTGCCAAGGGATTTTGTGGAAATCACACCATTTTTCGGTGTCCTTCTTTGTTTTCCTGTGGCTTGGACTGGTTTTCAAGAGATTTCCTATTAGGGATGTCTTTATCATACTTTGGTTGTTGTGGATTTGTAGACCCAAACTCCCATTTGTTTTGGTGCTTAAATTTATACTCGATTTTAACAACATATCGATAAGCAGCACTGAGAGATGAGATGTCCAGAAAATCCATTTCAGTTTGGATGTATCTGTATAGAGCCCCACGGTATTTCAGAACCAACTGTCATTCAAAATATTTGATACCCCACTTGGTGCACAAGGTATGGAAGGTATTGGTGAATTCCGGAACTTCTTGGCCTCTCTCTTGCCATAGTGTGGTCCATCTCATATACTGGTCCTCATAGTAACTGCCAACAGGGTAATATTGTTCCTTTACCACGCCCACAAAAAAATTCCAAGTGGGATCGACCCCATATATTCCAGACTCTTCTGTGGAACTTTTCTCCCAGTAATTTTCCCACCAATGTTTGACATGGGGGAGAGATTTAAGGAGTGCGAAGGTGATATTTTCCCTGTCGAAAAAATGGTGAATAGAGAAATAACCTCCTAGAAGATTTAACCATTTGTCTAGGGCATCCACATCTATCTGACCTTCAAATATGGGAATATCAAAATTAACCTGTACCTTGAAAGGAGAGGTGATTCCAAAGTGGTTGTTTGATGAATATGCACCTGTTTCTACCGACAGACATTGAAGGATGTGGGAAAAATTCTCTATCATTTTGTCCCTTTGTCGCATGAGAGCTTGCTCAAGCAACAGATTGATATAATACCCTACTCCATCATTTTTCTTTTCTTCCACCATGGAGGGTTTCTTGGGAGTGCAAGAGAGATTGTATTCAAGAGAGACAATCTCAAGACCCAAATTTCTATACTCAGACCTCGTCGGGGACATGCACTGAAAAAAAAATGATCAAGAGCAGCCTGCTCTGATACCACTGATCCAGATTATTTTCGGCACAAAATGAGAGCGAAGATATAATAAATAAATGTATAGAGATATCTCGGATATCCAATAATATAACATAAATGTATCAGAGATGAAACCATAAACACATAGATACAATAATACACAATTTTCTATTAATGAGTGAAAATGTACAAAGACTGTAAAAATACAGAGTGAAAGACTCGCTATAATGGTGGCAGCTTATCTCTGAGAAGAGATGTGACGAATACTCACATCCGTGAGAAGATGATTTTACAATGAGGCTCCAAAGGAATTTTTATCATAAATAAAATCCAAAACCCTAACCCCAGAAGATGAAAAGCCAACAATTTTGTGGATCCCGTTTTGGGTAGTTTGGTGTATCAACTTCCCGGGGGCGTAACTTTGGCATACGATCTCCGTTTGGGGCGCACAATAGCTCGTTGTAAAGGAATAGTAGAGGAGATTCATTTTGGGGGCTCAATAAAAGACTTGAACTATCATTGAGAATCCAAATCCCGAAAAACCTTCATTTAGGCCCTCAAAATGGCCCCGAAAGTTAAAAACTGCTAAAAATAGTAAATTGCCAAAATTGCCAGAAAATTGTTTTGAGCGAGTTGGAAAAGGTGGGTGGACACTGATATCCACCTAGATCAATCCTCCCTCCTTAGGAAGTGATGGTATCCATTTCTTTGAGTGCCCAGGGGAGAGGGAAAAGAGTTGTTGAATCTGCATCTTGATGAGTTGCTTGCCTTCTTGGAGAAGGTGTGTTGCTTAGATTTTTGAAGGTTTTCATGAACCTGTGGCTGGAAGGGTTGGACCCTTTTAACTAGTCTGGCTACATGAGTTGACTATGTGAAGAAGGAATATTTTCACTTTGCTGCAGTCTTATCGACCTGCTTCTGTTGGATAAAAGGTGCTTGGTCCAAGGTTGTATTGGTTGCAGTATCCTTTCGTTCACCTTTTGAATAGATTGTGAAGAAGCTAAATTTTGTAGTATGAGATACTACCTTGCGAAACTATTTAGGTGGGGTAGTGGTCGGAACCACCTCTGGTATCCTGCGGAGATGACCCCCCAGAGTAACAATGACACTATGGGGTCGAGACTCATAGCTAACATGGAGCTTCCACATATATGGTTGGCCCAAGAGAACATCACATACATCCAGCGGGGAAACAACAGATAATACCTCATCCTTGAAGGGCTGGATACCGTATGACAATCGACATTGTTGGATGACATAGAGATCTTGTCCCTAGTGAAGCCACCCAATGTTGTATGGCTATGGGTGTGGTGTTGTTGGCAATCCAAACTGTTTGACGACCTCTGCTGAGATGAGGTTCTTTTAGCTTCTGCTATCAACAATAAAACTCAGCGGAGTCCCCTTCAGCCACATCTATGAATGAAAAAGGTGCTCCCCCTCTTCAGGATCTATTGGTTCTTCTGGTTGAATTGCTGCGGTCACGACAATAGTAGTGGGGTCTGCGTTGATGATCTGTCTTCCATCAGTATTTTCTGAATCAGGTTTTGGCTCCTTGTCTTTGATTTCAACCACCAATGATTGTTTTGAGCAACATTCATCGGTGTTGTGACAGGGGATTTTGTGGAAATCACACCATTTTATGGTGTCCTTCGTCTTCCCGTGACCCTTCTTTTCCTGTGGCTTGGACTAGTTTTCAGGAGATTGTTTGTTAGGGACGTCTTTATCATACTTTGGTTGTTGCAAATTTGCAGACCCGAACTCCCGTTTGTTTTGGTGCTTAAATTTCTGCTCGATTTTAACAACATATCGATAAGCAACACCAAATGATGAGATGTCCAGAAAATCCATTTCAGTTTAGATGTATCTGTGTAGAGCCCCATAGTATTTCAGAACCAAATGTCATTCAGAGTATTTGATACCCAACTTGGTGCACAAGGTATGGAAGGTATTGGTGAACTCCAGAACTCCTTGGGCCCTCTCTTGCTGTAGTGTGGTCCATCTCATATACTGGTCCTCATAGTCGCCAACAGGGTAATAATGTTCTTTTACCGCGTCCACAAAAAAATCCCAAGTGGGATCGACCTCATATATTCCAAACTCTTCTATGGAACTTTGCTCCCAGTAAGTTCCCACCAATGTTTGACATAGGGGAGATATTTAAGGAGTGCGAAGGTGATCTTTTCCCTATCGAAAAAATGGTGAATAGAGAAATAACCTCCTAGAAGAGTTAACCATTTGTCTAGGGCATCCACATCTATCTGACCTTCAAATACGGGAATATCAAAATTAACATGTACCTTGAAAACAGAGGTGATTCCAAAGTGGTTGTTTGATGAGGATGTGCCTATTTCTATCGACAGGCGTTGAAGGATGTGGGAAATTTCTCCATCATTTCGTCCCTTTGTTGCGTGAGAGATTGCTCAAACAACATATTGATAGAATCATCTGCTCCATCATTTTTCTTTTCTTCTGCCATGGAGGGTTTCTTGGGAGTGCGAGAGAAATTGTCTTCAAGAGAGACAAAATTGAGACCCAACGTTCTATACTCAGACCTCGTCGGGGACATGCACTGAAAAAAATGATCAAGAGCAGCTTGCTCTAATACCACTAATCCAGATTATTTACGACACAAAATGAGAGCGAAGATATAATAAATAAATGTACAGAGATATCTCGGATATCCAATAATATAACATAAATGTATCAGAGATGAAACCATAAACACAAAGATAAAATGATACATAATTTTCTATTAATGAGCGAAAATGTACAAAGACTGTAAAAATACAGAGTGAAAGACTCACTAAAATGGTGGCAACTTATCTCTGAGAAGAGATGTGAAGGCTACTCGCATTCGTGAGAAGATGATTTTAAAATGAGGCTCCAAAGGCCTTTTTATCATAAATAAAATCCAAAACCCTAACCCTGGAAGATGAAAAGCCAACAATTTTGTGAACCCCGTTTTGGGTAGTTTGGTGTATCAACTTCCCGGGGTTGTAACTTTGGCATACGATCTCCGTTTGGGGTGCACAATAGCTAGTTGGAAAGGTATCATCGAGGATATTCATTTTGGGGGATCAATCAGAACCTTAAGCTATCATTGAGAAGCTCGATCCCAAAAAACATTCATTTAGGCCCTCAAAATGGCATCGGAAGTTAAAAACTGCTAAAAATAGTAAATTGCCAAAATTGCCAGAAAACCGTTTTGAGCAAGTTGGAAAAGGTGGGTGGCCACCGATATCCACCTAGATCACTTACTCATCCAAATTTGGAGACACATGTGGAAGAGGTAGGATTTGAATACTGACACCCAAAAATGATCGTAAACATTTTTAGGAAGTCCATCGAGATATACGACTTCCAACTTACTACAGAACGACTTGAGGATTTGGGATGCACATTGAAGGAAGTTTGATTGGTCATGCGATACTTACACACGAAGCACAATTAAGACATGATATATTCTAATATCCTTTTTGGCAGCTATTGGGTACACTCTTCCTGCTAAATGAAGAAGACAGAGACATGCTACTGGAAGAAAGCAACACGAATGGTGATGCATAATGGAGGTGTCATCGAAAGACTCAAGAAGGGAAGTTGCAAGATGATAGATGTGTTGTGGAGGTGACTTTCCAAATTTGGACAAGGGGAAGGACCTTTTCCAAAACCAAAGAGGTTCGACTAATTGAGATGAATAAGTAGAGACTGTAGTGGACGACTGAACAAGACTAAGAGGTGTTGGATAGGATGACGATGAGCCAGACAAAAAAGGGTTTGATAGATACGAAGACGTGCATTCTCTAGTGAAGAACACAAAAATTGGACTGATCACCTAACCAGTTCATAACTTGAGATGATCCAATGTACATGACACACAAACAACATAATCAAAGTATCGAAGCCATCATGGGTCAAGAGAAACCAACACTTGGGAACACTTTGAAGAATTTCCTAAGGAAAAATTTCCTTGACGACAAGAGTTGAGGAGACAGTATTCATTGAGTGGTGACAAGGTTTGGAGATGGGGTAGAGAAACCATATATATTAATGGATGTATCTAGCAACAAGAAAAACTTCAAGTGGGGGAGGATGTAAGGTCTCCCAGAACACCCACTGAGCAGGTGCACTCTTTGGGAAGACTTGGGGAAGAGTCGAATAAGAGAAATCTAAGGGGCATGCAATCTATTGAGAAATAAAAGATGTGTGGTTATGAGCAAGAGAACCTTGGGTGCATGATGGTGACGTGTGGAACTAAGGGGGAAAAACATTACTTTCCTTATAATTATTGATGAAGACTTGGGTTGCATTTGGGTAAGGGTGGGGAAACTTGGGAGCATGCCCAAGAAGTGGATCCCTCTAAGCTCAGCAACATGGGCACAACGAGGAGGTTGGATTACCCCATCAACATGCCCATAAGGAATCACAGTGATTGTCATGAGATGACACACAGGGTAAGGGG